>CM076570.1:1382220661-1382455450 GCA_034641835.2 Pinus albicaulis
GTTTTCAATGTGCTAGAAATGGGTATTTAAAGGTTTTTTTAAAAGAACTTTCAATTGTTGCTACAAGACTGTTTTAAAGCCGGTCCAAAAGTGCCTTCTAACAACTTTAAAAGATGTCATACAAACACCTTCAATAAAATTCTATACAAATACACTCTATGAAGTAGTCCATATAGAGAACACACCAATAGCCTAGAAGAGGAAAATAAAAAGTTTATCTCCAGTTACATTTTACTCTAAAAAATATTCATATCAAAATATGTTAACATCAAAATCTGTTAACGTCAAACCAAAATTTTGTAATTTTCAAGATCCTAAGTTTAACACCAACTACCCAACAGCCTAGCAAAATTGACAAGAAGACCCTGACTGTTCTTGTATGCTATAAGACAAGATGGTCAACAATGTCATGAATTATAGCAAGCACCTACAATTTTTTCAGCATATCTTATCTTTTTAACTGATCCATCATCTTGAATTTGTCTAGCATTCTCTCAATCATCAAAATCAGAATTGTCAAACTTTAAAAATATAACATTCACTCCAATATAGAAACAAAAATATGCATTCACAACTCAACTTACTCAGTATTTTGTTGGCCTCATTCTTAAGTTGTAAGTTGATGCCATACTCATGCAGTAAGCTCCCACGTCATGGACCACCATTCTTGCCCACTGAAAGAGGATGGCCACTCAAAGTTAAGCCACAAGTGTATGCCTTCAAAGAAGCATCACAAAATAATTCTAGAAACAATTAAATATCATAATGGAAAATTAATTCCTTCTCATCATGCATGTATATTAGGTGTGATAATTATTGTCTTGTAACTAACCACCATTTATGTAGTTGGAAGTTCCCTGTCCTTTCCTAAAAAGTCTGCAGACTTGCAGACAGGCCCAACAACATCAAAAGTTTTAATTTTTTCCTTTGGGGCAGGTGGAGAAATTAGCTCAATGTGATGTATATCAATAATAATATCAGTTAGAAACATCTCAAAATCTCAAAATCATTTTATGATTCATATCACAACTTTCAGACTGTGTGCCTGTCATGAGAAAGAATGGTATATTTAGTATCTGGGAATCTCAATACCAATAATATTTCCTGTCAACAAGGAGACTACAAAAGTAGGACAAATTATCCCTTCTATATTCATTTGGAAATGATAATCCCTTCAATCATGCATCATCAAAAAAAGTCGGGTTTGCCCCGAGTCAAATTTATGTACTAACTTGGTAAGCTCCATAAAGGCTAGGCCTAATAAGCTCTGCCATGCTGCCATCAATTACAATGAAGTTCTTGTTACCATTTGTCTTGACTCTAATAACTCGACTCACAAGAACACCAAAGTTTGCAATAAGAGATCTCCCAGACTCAACAATGAGTGCAATATATAGATCTTTAAAGTGTCTATATATATTCTCAAAATAGCTGTAACAAGGCCAGCACAGTAACTTGGGTAGCAAAAGAGTGTAATTTTGAATAAAAAGTGACTTAGTTTAAGCCAATGCTTAAAAGCTTTAAGGACTTACAAAACTTATAAGATCCTTAGGGGTAGGAAGCGCTTCCCCCTTGTGATAGTAATCAATGCCTACACCTCCTCCAATATTTAGATGCTTAATTTCAAATCCTTGACCACGTATTTGGTCAATATACTGGATCATTAGAACTGTAGCATCCTTAAATATGTTCACCTAAAAAACCAAAGTAATATTAAATAAAAATAATGTGCACCTGCTTACAGTTAACAAACTGGGAAAATCTCTTTACACATAAAACATTTCAAGCAACAAAATTATCACTTCAGTCTCATATAGGAGTTAAATATTACATAAGAAAACCAGAATATACTTTTAACTATTGTTTTGTACGGGAAAATGCAGTCCTAGGGTTTGTTAAAACCTTCATCATCTAAGCTAATGCGTTAGACTTGGACAACATACATAAAATAATAAAACTTGTTTAAACAAAAGTGGCATATGTCTGGTTGTTCCATCTGATCACAAAGTGCAGTTCCACAATAGAATGAATTTCCTATGGTTAAATCAGAAAAGTCTGACTGGTTGGGTAACAAAAAAATCATGATTACAAGTTATTTTACACTTCTTTTAAATTTTAGTGTCATCATTCTGGCCTTTTTTATCAACTTTCAGTAATTCTGTAGAACTCGTTAATGTGGAATATTACACAACAAGGAAATAGTCCAGTGTTTTAGCTTTGGTTTTAATCTTATGATTTTAGCTTAATTGTCAATGCTTCATAGAACTTCACATTCTAACTTATAGCCTAAGTCTAATAAATTTGGAACTAAATTATCTTTGAAACTTCGTCTCCATGTGAATGTACTAGAAGTGCAATTTGGCACAAGACCTTTCTTATAATATCAGCACATGCAAACACCTTGTCTAATGTAGCTTCATATCTTCCTCTTCCGCTTCAGATATCCTACTTCTGTATTAAATCAATATTTCAAGCAAGGAAAACCAAACAGTTGATGCTGATTTTTATTTTATCCACCATAGAGAGAAAGTATGACACTGTTAGAAGATATGTCAAGCAGGGAAAAGTTGGATCTAGCCTCAAGTATACATGTTGAAGACAATTGTTTTGACATGAAAATATTTTTACAAAAATGAATAGGTCAAACCCTTGATCGGAAATACCCACCATATGGCCATCCTCACAGTCGCTAGCTTCATATAGGAAATATAAATAGAACAAGATAACCAATGAATTTCAATGACTCATTAAAACAACTGAGATTGACCTATCATAATTTTAGAACTTCAGCCAATCATTGGATTATAATCTAAGATATTTTTCAAACTAACTTGCATTAATCCAAAAACATTGAAGTAGAAAACAATACCAGTAAAACAGTCATCCATAATTATGGAGCTTTTAGAAAGTGAAAAATCAGAAATTAGCGTTCCAACAATTTTAAGAGATATTTAAAAAATTTAGTACAAAATATTAATTGATCTCGAACAATAAATAATAATAGAATTATTTACAACTTAACTAGAGTAATACAGAAAATAAACAGAAAGCATTCTACATGCCTATATCAAAAAATTCAGTAAATTCAAAAACGAAAGGAAAATTGATAATCAACAATGGAACACTTGAAAATGTGAACAAAAAACACCATTTTTCCCTTTAATTTGTTGGATTCTACAATGAAAAATTAAATCAAAAGAGGGAATTGATTAATTAGAGTGCCAAGCAGATAGATGGAACCTCTAATTGATCACCGATGTTGATAACAAAAGAATTAGGAATGGGGTTGATATAAATCCTGTCCATTATCGGGAGCTTGTAAATCTGGCACCTTATCCTGAAGAAGAAGAGTGAGTACAATGGGGTCTGAGTGGGCTGGTAAAATGAATGTAAGCTCAGGATTGAGGCACTTGGGATAGTAGTTTATAGCCATTTTTTTCTTGTTCTTTCCCAGTGCCTTGTCAGCTAGGAAGTCAGCTTCCACTCCCAGGCTCTCAGATATTGCCTCCAGGAATCTCAGAGCAAGTGCCCTTACTTCTCTACAATAGATACTAGCACGTTCTCTGCCATACTCATCAAAATTACACACACATATCTAAAAAATGAAAGAAACAAAATATTAACCTATAATTAGTAGGTTTCGAAGGCCAAGTATGAACATGGTCTTATAATGGATAACAATGATGTCTTAAGTAGTCCCGCCAGTTGAACACTTGATCTTTGTGGATGTCGAAGCTAGTAGACAAACATGTTTTACTGAATGGATCGTCGGAATAGTATTCCATTCGGTCTTCCACATGCATAGTGAAAAACTCCTCTGCCACTTCCACCATCTTGTTGCTCATCACATCTGGAATGCCATGATTGATTATCTGTTTGTACATGCAATAATAACAATAAGGTGAACACCAAGTCAATATCTCCCAGAATAGTTGTTCCATCAGTTCCATTGAAGGGGGCCCATCCATCCGTCACGTTTGCTGGGCTAACAGATTGATTTCCCCCAATTTGGAGAGGGCTTGGATCAGAGTGTTCGATGAAGATATGATTCACAAGCCAAGGATATCTATTAGTCAATGGACTAGTACTTCTCACTGTCAAAGATTTAGTATTTTGAGGATCCAAGGCACTTTTAACAATAGAGGAAGGCTTTCTCGAAGCAAGATAGGCTGCATGTGCGATGAAGGTTAATATCAGAACATAAGTTCTGTAAGCACTGCGGCTCGATTTTGATTGAAAACACTATAAATGATCACAAAAATTAATCTCTTTTAAAAAAAGATATATGAAGAAGATTTTTTTTGAGAAAATACTGCAAACTCCATTTACAAGCATAAAACAAAGCATCCGAGGAAAGATCCCTAGAGTAGCCCCTTAAAGAACATCATAGGATGTTAAGATACATCCCCAAAAAATTAACAGAAGGCAGGCTCTACGTAGTCAGCAACCTACAATATTCCAAAATATATGTTCAACTTATTGGCCATGGAAAAATAAAGAGGGCCGACATCATTATCCTAAAAAAAAATCACTGTCACTTTGCACTACAGCTCAACAAACATCAACTTGTAAAAATTTATGATTAGGTCTACCCATCTTCATCTGTACGGTCCCCAGGTTTAGTAATTCCTATCCCCATGGAAAACTGAGTCATGCAACACTATTCTCATGGCTTCGAGAAAAAACCATTGAAGTCCCCAACTTGTACAAATATGAAAAAAAAATAATAAAAAAATTACGAATTCATCAAAGGATCAATACTTGCAAATGAAGAAAAACCTACAACCCTGAATCCATTACTGCATCGTTCACCCAACCGACATTTGGAGAGTCTGCTGATGAAGAATAGTCTTGATCGAGATTTTCTTTAGTAAGCTATAAATATTCCCTAAAAATTGGTTTTCATTTAATACAACCATCTGGCTCAAATCATAGTAAGACAGTCCAATAATTAAGCTAGGTGCAAGTTCACAAGAAAGGTCAATCTCTGTCACTATGAAAATAAGGATCTCAGTAACATCTCAATCTCAATGACATCACAGTGTTGAAATTACCTTTGCCTAAATTTAGTACTACTCTTATAAGATTTTTTTGATACCACAATGAGGAGAGTGAGTTATAAATGTGTATTTACAGTTAAGGCTCGATGTGAGAAAAAGATATCAGTATAATCCATATTACAGTGAAGATCTTCAGTGTTATAATCACAGGTCAACTACAGTCTCGGTATAATCAAACACATGATAAGTATGACACTACAATTTGGAACTACCACAGTAAAAAAATATATCACTGTTTCATGCTACCACAGTGAGAAAGGTCTCACTAGTTCAGTGCCATCACAGCTTGATGAGAAGTATGCCATTTCAGTTTGATGGTATCACATAGGGTCTCACAGAAATGGTCAACAGAAGTCAGAGAAATGTACAGTGAAGTACTTACAATCAAAGCACAAAATAAGGTCAAAACAGTAATATGTATACACAGTGAGATAGTACATTCGAGGATCTCGGAATAGCTGCTTACATTGGGTTTGAAAGAATCTGAATTATTTCCTATGAAGTTGACAGTGCAAGAACCAACTAAAAGAAATAACTAGTTTGAATGTATAACAAATCAGATCTAACTATGTAACTAGGTAGGTCTTCATTATAATGACTATGTAATTATGTACTTATATAAAGATGAAGTCAATAATAATAAAATGAATATGTGTTTTACTTTCTTCATGGGTTTGACACTAGCTTGGAGAGGAATTTATAATATTTTAAATGAGTGCTCATACACATCCTAATTCATTTTCATTGAATAAAAATTATTTTTTTAAGATCAAACATGAAAGACTACTAACTTACATATGTAGGCATGACACACCTCTCCAATAATCATTTACCTCCATTGTGGAAGATAGATATATAAGAACCAATGTTTAAATCGAATAAGCATCAATTAATATCATATTATCTTGGTGAAGAGAAGCTAAATAATAGTGTAGGAGAGAAAATAAACGAGACATAATTTTAGACCCCTGGATGGAATTTTTGGACCTATATTTTTTCTAACCTGTAGACCTGTAGTAAGCACATTAATCTCTAAATTTATGCCAATGTAGCATCCACAATTTTGGCCTATTTCAGGCCTGAAATTCAGCCTTATGGCCATTGTAATTTTGGCCTATTTTAGGTGTAGGATACATATAGACTCATATCAACATTCTACAAGGACCTATTTGAGGCGAATTCAACATTCTAAAAGGACCTAATGTCAAAAGGGCTCAAATCATAGTAAGACAGTCCAATAATTAACAATCAATATTTAACAATCAATAGTTTGCATTGTTACTGAACTGGGTGACACTTTAATTTTACATTATTACTCAAATAGTGGGTTAAAAATTTATAAATTTTGAGGAATCCAGAGCTAAAAATTTCCTGAATTTTACCTTGTTAGAAAACTTGAAGGCGTGTCTGAAATGGGTCAGAGTATCAACCAGTCTTCTCTTCTCCACTGTAAGACTCAACAATTGTTTTCTACTTCGTCAGCCCAATGTTTTAGGATCACACCTTTGGTGGGAATGCCATATGGGCAACTCCATAGGAACTTTAGATGCACAGTCAACAATTTTAGTCCCACTTAATTACCATCCTTACTATTTACCTTCCATAGGCTCACTTGCCTTAACAACCACTTGCTTAATTAATGGTGGGTACAACACTTAGGCCTAAATGAGATTTAACTGCTTGAACTTCTGAGGTCTGTCAAGTATAAGATCACTGTACAAATTATTAACTTCTTCCAAGGCCTTTTTTTTCAAAAGAGACTGCAAGAGTAGGATCCCATGAAGTTAACTCCAATGCAAGCCCATAATCTGTATCAACAACCTCAAAAAATTTAGGATACTTGTTGCATAAATTAGTTCTGAAATTCATTGGGAGACCCATATCAATAGCTAAGTGGGAAATCTTCTCCAGCAATACCATCTTGCTCATAGAAATCATCAAAAGCTTCCTAATATTCTCAACAAAGAGGCCCTCCATTTGAGATTTAATCTGCACTTCTTCCAAGTGCAGCTGTTGTGCCTGGGGGGTCAATGTGAAATAGAATCAGTATCCTGGACTTGTTCATTGTATATTTAAATAATTTGAACAACAACCTCATATATAAAGGTATCCTTTCTTTGTTTTGATATCTGGAATAAGTCATTCAAGGCTCGATAGTTCACACCCCAACTCTCCTTTTTAGACTCCTTGAATTAACAATGATCAAAGTCTGCATTGGCTATTAGAATAACCATAATAGACAAGTTAGGGAAGTAATGGAATTTATATTACCCACCTCTTTCTAATAGTACTAGTAATTTGTAACCTTCACAAATTACAAGACAATCCTCCAAGCATATCATATCGAAGGTCTCTTCCAATTTTGTAGAGCCACATTATTTTGCAAATGTGATACCAAGCACTTTGCTATACCAACCTTAGTGATTAATTTTTTTATGTTTCCTCAATGGAAAGAAGAGGAGCTTTAAGAGAAATTCTATGGCACTGCTTCTCACTAGTTTTTGTAAGATCCCCTTCTGGACCAATCATGCATTCCATTAAGGTGACATTTGCTTTACGAATTGGATCAATAGGAGGGTCTATCAATTGAGAAAACATCTGCTTTAAGTACTCAAATATTATTTTTAGTCTATTTGACATCGTAGCTAAAGGTGTATCATTCCCCATGGAATCAAGAGATTATGTTCCATATTTTGCCATAGGAAGCAACAACATTTCCAAAGCCTTAATTTTTTGTTTGAATAATGAAATGCATATTTAAAAAAATAGCTCATAAATGCAAACATACATTCAAAAATACCTCATAGCATATTTACATACAAATCACTTACCCATAAGCCTTCATTAGTGACAACAAGCCATATATTCCCATGCTTTCCATTGTATCATCCAAGCTATCAACTTGTAAACCAATACAATCAGCAAGTCATGGAAAATTTATAGTTGACATCCAGGGTGACTAAGTCCTTCCATACAATACGTGTGATCATTTAGTCGACATTTTATTTGCAATAAAATCCAAATGAGGAGTTTCAAAACTTAGTCCAAATATTAAGAAATTTTTCTTTTGTTCTATATCCGAGTTATCAAAGAAGAGTGGTTGGATTTGAGAAGTTATATATGAACAACAACAAGACGACCATCTAGATCGATGAATTTTCCAAATACTTCTTCGGCCACCGAATGAAACTATTTTCCTTCTCCTTCAAACGAACACATCCATCTATTTTATCTTCATACGGAAGGGGGGTGTTACTTGTGACATTAATGACATTTACATTTGCGTCTTTTGGACCAAGTGGCACTACATGTATGATAGAAATTGACTGAATTCATCCAATGCCAGCAATAGCACTGTCATATGGATCTAATATATTCACTTTGTCACCTACTTGGAGTAGGTCATCGCCTACCAGAGTTAATAAGCAATGTCAAAAACGAAAAAGTACACATAGATATTAGGAAAATAATAATTACAATTAAATTGCAAAAACATACATAGCTATTTAATTAACTGAATAATATGCACTCACTGAGTTAATATCTGAAATATCAACAGGATTTGGCACCGATTGGGAATGTTCAGGTGCATTAATTTCGTCATATTTTAGAACTCTCGAGGTAACCAATTTTCCTTTAACATCCTATACGTGATTTAATTATGCACAAATCAAATATTACATTAAAACAAAATAAGTTTTAACATAGAAGAAAACAGTAAATATAATATTAAAACATTAAAATATTAATAACACTAAAATAGAAGCATAGAGCTCTTGTAGATATCTACAAAAACATACCTTCACATGTTCATGGCCCTTTTTTGAGTCATTTAGCATTCTTGCACCACCCAAATTTACATTTTCTTCCTGTGATTGACATGAATTGCTAATAAAAGAAGGCTTCATGAGTGAAGGGAAATGGAACCAAAAAATTAACATATTACAAATTCAAGTGAAGCACTGGTTGCAAGGGAATTATAATTTTCTTACCTCATCTAAATCAATGTTAAATTCCTTCTTTTTCCATGCAGCAATAAGAGGTTTAATGGAGGAGGCTATGGTTGACATTGTCTTTGCCAAACCATTTATACATTTCATTGCATGATTATAATCCTTACTATGGTTTTCAACAGTTGATAAAGCTCCTATTTGTCTACTCTCGACGTCAATAGATGGAAAAGAACTTTCTATTGGATTTTCTGACATATAATTATGTTTGGAATTTTCAAGTCAGCCATATAATGAGCCATTTCACTCACCACTGGTTCTCTTTTAGCTTCTTCAACCTACAAATAATTTTCAACGCACAACTAGTTGGATATTAAGAAAAATCGAAACACATAACACAATGTACAATATTCAACAAAAAAATTGTATACTTACAAATATTTGTTGTTTGGCTCACAACCCACCCCGACCCAAAAAATATTGAGCCTTCACCTGCTCTCTTGCTTTCTTCTCTCTTATACTCTTTGACAAATACTCTTCAACACACATACTTTCCTTCAAATCTTCCCATTGTTTGGGAGTCAAGCTACTCTCCCTATCTTTTCCATCCAAGATTAATTTTCTGCATTTTAGCCTAAATTTATTCATCAAAATTCTCATTCTGCGCTTTTAATATTTACTAGAAATCCTTCCACCAATAGTCTCAAAAACATTTTCCATTTTTTGGATCACTTGATCAGCATTTCTTGGTTCTTGATATGCAAATTTGGATTTGGTAACATCCAAATGAGACCTTATTCTTGTGCCCAACTCTGTGGCCCACCTTGATGCATTTGGTCCAGTAGGCTCACCATCTTTTACCTCAATCAAGTAAGCCTTCTTCCCTTCTGATTTTCGTTCTTTGGCTTCCCTTTCTGTGGACCTATAAAGGCTTTGACTAATTCTTTGTCTTTTCACTAAAGCTGATACATCTTCAAAACAAAGAATAGGTGATGGAAAATCACTCATACTTGTGGCTAAAGAAGGTTTGGTAGTTCCTAGCACCTTACTTGGAGAAGATGTAATTGGTGTGCTTTCTGTGGCAAAAGACCGAATTGGTTGCTCCTTGTCCACAATAGGTGTGGCAGTAGGTTGCACACAAATCTCCTCATATGTGCCTTAAAATCTTTTCTTTAACTGTAAATAAATTTCTTGCAACTCTGCTTCGTCAAAATGTGCCAATTTTTCGCAAACACCTTGGACATGATCATCTAATATATCAGGAAGTTGATCATTAGAATTGTCAGCCTCATCTCCATGCATTTAATTACCACGACGTTTGCTTCTACAAGTTGGTAGGGATATGTCTTTTCTTGCTTTTTGTTTATTCTCATTGTCTATGGGATCCAAGTTCCCCCTATAAAAAAAAAAAAAAAAACTTATCAAATAATGGTCTACATCATCAAATATATTATATACAACTTTCATTAAATATGCATAGAAATAAAAAGTGACGAAGAGTAACTACTTACTTATTCACCAAACCAAGAGATGAGAAATATTCTTCATTTTTTGTGATGCGTTCTTTACAAACACGCTCATATTATATCATATTTTCATCCCTGCTAAGATCATTTTTACGTTTCAACCCCTTCTTCATAGTATTTATGTCCTACATTTCACATTTAAAGAAAAAATATTAGTGCATGGATAAATAACAATTATAAAATATATCTATTATACGATCATGCATTATGATCAATGAGAATGAATTAACCTTAAATTGATAGAAGGAACATTTTAATCAGTATTAGCACCCTATCTAGAATTATGGATTCTATTTTTTTAATTGCAAAAAAGTTGTAATATTTTCATAAATTTATCACATAATAAAAACATAGCATATTGCAATTGGGAATGCAGATTGGTTGTCCTAGCCATTGTAACATTATTGAATCTATTATATGTGTACTGGTGTCAGTACCGTACAACTTTGGTGAAGAGCTCCTGAACCATATTAAGACTTTGAGCCCTTAGTAAAAAGACTCCAAAGACTTACATTTAGGTTCGAGGTTTGCAAGCTGAAAATCAAATATCCCGCAATAAAAAGATATGCATCCCCCAATTTAACAACTAAAATAACATTAGAAGAATCTAGATTTTCCTGAGGAAAAAAAACAACTATAGAAGTTACAAAATAAATATTAAAGTTAGCATAACTTCATGTAGACAATTTCGTTTATGGTTCTAGTAATCCTCTTTAAGATAAATTAAATCACTTCATGCTACAATAGAGTCACTGGAATGAAACAAAATTCACACAACGTGAAAAATGAATGATAAATTTCACACAGAATTTAATACAACCATATGGCTAATCCCATGGCCAAAACAATAAGATCCATTTGCATAATGAAAATTTATGCCATAAAGTCAAGGTGATAAATCATCATTGTGATCATTTGCGTGTTCATCAAGATCACAATCTTGATCACTTGTGTATACATCTGCTTGAGTTCCTTCATTTTCCTCATACATTATATTGTCCTGGCCATGAATTATGTTTTCTAACTCAGTCTCTTCACTGGGAATCACTGCTTCATCTTAAAATACTCTATCGCCATCTTCAGATTCTTCCTCCAATGTTTCTTGTAAACTATTACATTGCCCATCAACCATTATATCAACATATTCCATGAATTTCCTTTTTGAGCGGGGCTCTATTTGAACGACATACGACCATCCTGAGCTTGTCACATCACCAATTAAAAATTCCTGGTTAATTTGAATAGCGGAAACATATGGCTCATTGTGTTAGGAATCTGTAATCAGCAAGAATGGCAAAGTTTGATCATAGAAACAACATCATTTCAACCAAATTTGGGATTCTAGGATCTAGCCCTCCTAAATCCGCAGAGGGATCTCTCCAATAACTGAAAAGATGGATTTGTCTTTGAAATTTGGGGTAATAATATTAGGCTAGTTATGAAGGCCAAGGGTTTGTTTTGTTTTTGGATGGTTGAGCATGAATACTGTTTGAGGTGGAAAGTCCTAAATGCAAAGAGTTTCAAAGGTGAGAAGTTGCAAGCAATTAGAGTAAGCCTCGGCCAAAAAGATAGATAATTGCAAGTTTTAGTCCATTGGGCTATGGAGTCATAATAGGGTTTAATTAGAACAGCAAGAGGCAAGAGTGGTCCATGGGGCAAGTCATCTATGTCTAAGGATCTGTTTGAATATTGATTTATGGAATGAAATGATAAAACAAGAAGGAAGATTAAATAGATGAAGAATGAAGAGCAACCTAGGATCTGGTAAGTACTTCTAAACTAGCCAGCCTTTGAAAAAAAATTAAGAAGAACATAAAAGAAAACTAGGATCTGGTAAGTACTTTTAAACTAGCCAACCTTTGATACACTTTCAATAGAAAACATCTTAAAACAAAGGGAAACTTAAAGGCAACTGTTGGAGTAGAAACTAGCGGGCCGGGCTCACCACAAATCCTCTCCTAGCTCTGCTTTACTTGGTTACTCTCAAGACCAACACAAAGATAACACAGAATGGCCTAATGATCCAGGGTAAAATCTTGATACCCTTAACCAAGACCTTTTAATTCGGTTGATAAATAGAATTGCATTTAATTAAGACGTTAAAGAACTGAAATGAACAATTGTAGCTGAAAAGAAGAGGAACATAAATGAAAAAGATCAAAAATCATAAGAACACGTCGTTTGATGACGGAGTTCGTCCAGGAGGGAATACATCTCCGGGCCTTGGTGTCAAGATGGTGTAGGGCGCTGCATTATGTGTTGTAAGAAGAGATGTACATGGATGTGCTTTCCTACAACATACAAGGAAAAATCACCCTCATGCCGGAGTGGCTTGACTTCTTTAAGAGATATTCCACTGTAGAACTCTCATACATAAAGAAAGAATCCTATCAGTATGACCATAGCTGACATGTAGCAAATGAGAGTATCCCGCCAATCCTGGCAAAAAAGGGATCTCAACAATACACATATGAAAGGGAGCATCCCGCCAATCTGGCATAAAAGGGACTCATACATGACACAAATCCATAGCTGAAAGTACATCAAAAACAACACAAAGCAAGATCCCACGACTCATGTATCAACCAGGATCTGCAAGACATAATGCATCTCAACGAGAAATAAATGAAGAAGTACATGAAATACACATCATATACCTCATGCGGCCATTTGCTGAAGGCTGAGCAGCTCTGCGGCAGAATCTGAAAACACCATCAATCTTGTGGTGTCAAGAAAGTGGAAAACAACTGATCACATGTGCAAATCCGACACCAGCATAACCAACTTCCAAAAGTGGCTGAAAAATCGAAAACTCAGATGTAGAAACTGAGCACGCCATCAGACTCATGGCACTGAGTAGTGCTGAAACGACATTAAATTTGTCCCATTTGGACAAAGTCAAAATTTTTCCCCTCTTGAAAATTGGCCTCAATCAAGGTTCCGCATGCCTCTTTTCTGGCTCATGGTTCCACATGCATCTGCAATAAAAATAATAATAAATCTGGAAATCCGTGCATCTCCTCGGATTCCGTGCGCGCTGCTCCATCCCCTGGGCGCACTGATCTGCAATTAAAAAAATATTAAACTTGAATTCCGTGCGCACTCCGCTCCTCCATGGCTCGGGCGCACTGTGAAAAGACGAGTTTAAATAAAAACTGCTGGGCGGACTTACCAAGTCCCACCGTTGGCGCATTGGTAAAATTGGCGGTTTGTTAAAGAGAGGTCGGGGGATCAAATCCCGCCTCTCCAAAAATATGCATGCGTATTTTAAAAACAATATAATATTGTCTTTTGGGGGGGGGGGCTGGACCTGCATTGGGTGGCCCGCCCCAACCACCTCTGCCATTTAAAATTCGTTGGAACATAATATCAAACAACAAGGTGGGTTGTGTTATTTTTATGTTTTGTTATCCGTTATGTGTTGATACCTTGTTTAAATTTTGTTGTGTGGCTGTGTGTTGGGCCGCTCGTGGATCGGGCCAGCCCACGTGGCCAGGCAGGTTCGATTCCCGCCGGCCCATTATTATATATGGTGCCACATATGCCGACGGGGGTGGCGGGGGTCACGGCCCCCACCCCTTTTTTTTTAAATAAATTTTTGTTTTAAATAAAACAAATTACGCCTTTTTAAAAATTCGGTTTTGGACCGAAGGAGGAAATTTAAACAGGCCACAAATTTTCCTGGAATCTGGCTTGAGCTTGCCAGAATCCGGTGGCTGGAAAAAGTCTAATTTGTGCCTTCCTTAAGGCTATCCAGTCACCAAGTCAACCTGGAACTTTGACCGCTTATAACTTCTTCATACGGACTCGGAATTGAGTGCCGTCTACGCCATTGGATTTATAAAGACGAGATCTACAACATGAAGCTAGTTCGAGAATATTTTGAACACTTTGATTTTTGAGCCTTGTACTCAAGCCTCTTGTACCTGTACTTGATTATTCCACCTGGATGAAACCTCCCCACTGAGGAGCTTTTGGTCCTCCAAAAGCATCAAGCTTTATGTATCATCAACTTTCTGCAACTATCATTGAAAGGCGCATCCCCACATGACTCCTTCACCTAGCGTACTTCAGAATCAAGATACAAAGCCATCATGTACAACTGCTACAATGTGATGTCTGAAAAGGCACATCCCTTGAAGACTCCTTCACCTTACGTACCTCAGAGTCAAGATGCAAAGGCAACACCTGCAACTGCTGAAATGCAAATGTCTGGAAAGGCACATCCCATGAAGACTCCTTCTCCTCACGTACTTCGGAATCGAGATGCAAAGCCAACACCTGCAACTGTTGAAATGTAAATGTCTGAAAAGGAACATCCCATGAAGACTCCTTCTCCTCACGTACTTCAGAATCGAGATGAAAAGCCAACACCTGCAACTGCTGAAATGCAAATGTCTGAAAAGGCACATCCCTTGAAGACTCCTTCACCACACGTACTTCAGAATCGAGATGCAAAGCAAACACCTGCAACTGTTGAAATGCAAATGTCTGAAAAGGCGCATCACTTAAAGACTCCTTCACTTCTGTCCTTTGGAATCAGAATACCAACACTTGCCTAAAGCTGCAATGAACATTGCATTCTCAATGTGACCAATAATGACCCAGATGTTTCCATACTTGCCACGAGTTTATAACATGTACTTGGTGGTCAAGCTTACAACAAAATGGAAATTATACATCAACAAAATTACAAGACCAAACCTCATCGTCTCATTTCGAAGTGATGGCAAAACTCCTCATCACTTTTACATGAAAGAAATGCATCAGACGACTCATACAACATGACCAAAACATAATCATCGCATCTCAAAGTGATGTCAACACATCATCACTTTTACATGAAAGAGATCCAACACACGACTTATAAAACAAGGCCAAAAAGAAATGTCATGGTCGCTTAAATGAGTGATGGAAACACATCATCACTTTCATAATAAAAATGCGACAAATGACTTACAAGCGTGGCCATAACAAGCTTAACATCTCTAGAAAAACAATCTAGAAGAACCACTTCTCATTTATTAAAACAAGTGGATCATTCCCTTGTGGCAAACTTGCTTGTCGATAAGCTCTTTCGACTTGTGTATGCATGGGTGCTTTGTCTTTACGGCGCTGCTCTGGATGAAGTTTCCAGCATGTGGCTCTTTGGTGGCCACTTTGGTCACAATGGGTGCAAAATTTCTTTTTCCTCCAAACCTTCTTAACTGATTTCTTTTCCTGTTGGGGAGAAGGCTTTTTGTGCCTCTTCCTCCTTTGTGCTACCATCCTCTTCCAGCACTTAGAAATCACATGGTTATTTAAACCACAAAAATAACAAGTTTTATGATGCCATATTTTACGACCGTGGTTATCAACATTCTTGTAATCAAAATGCACTCTGGAATAATGAGACTTAGTATACCTTCTGGGGTGGTCTCCGGTGCCATCATGATGATGGGAGCTCGCCTCAGTTCCTTCACTGCAATGTGCACTGCCGTGGAACAATGGCGAAGTGTCCCTATCATTCCTCTTCCTTGGAGAGTTCATCAGTATCTGTTTGCCCTTGATGTCCTTTGAACATCCTTCTCCATTGTACCCCAAACCTGCATAACGAGGTCGTTGCACAACCTCCAAAGGTTCGGTTATGCCTTGGCCACGAATGCCAAGTCCTCTTCCTCTGTACCCTATTTTAGTGAGGAGCCTCATGCCGGTACCTGTGATTGGTATCTCCACACTTCCAACTGAAATGACATCATGTGAAGAAACTGAAGAAAAATCAACACTATTTACCTTAGGTGTTGATTGCGAAACAGATGAAGAAAGCTGTTGTAAGCCTTCGTCGCACTTCACTTCTGCCACTGCCTCTGACACGGCTTGTAGTTGAAGCTGCATCTGCTGCATCTCCTCCTTCTCTTTCTGTAGGAATGCTTTTAAGGCATCATGATCTCTCTGAAGAGTTTCGTTGTTGCGTTTCAAATCTTCCCACGCCTCTGTCATGGTTTGCAACTGAAGCTGCAACTGCTGCTTCTCCTCCTTCTCTTCATATCGGAACACCTTCAAGGCATCATGATATGCTTGCAAAATTTCATTTTTGTGCTTCCAATCTTCCCACGCTTCTGTTGTGGTTTGCAACTGAAGCTACAACTGTTGTTTTTCCTCCTCTTTGTGTAGGAGGGTCTTCAATTCTTCATTCTCTGCTGCTTGTTTTTCGTAAGCCTCGTACAACATGTCCGCTTTCTTGGAAACCCTGAGCATGGTTTCATACATGTCCTTCACACTTTCCATGGCTCAACTCAGCAAACGTCCAATGTTCACACCTGCAATCCAATCAGCAAGAATACCTGCTCCGATACCACTTGATCCAGGGTAAAATCTTGATACCCTTAACCAAGACCTTTTAATTTGGCTGATAAATAGAATTGCATTTAATTAAGACGTTAAAGAACTGAAATGAACAATTGTAGCTGAAAAGAAGAGGAACATAAATGAACAAGATCAGCAATCATAAGAACACGTCGTTTGATGACGAAGTTCGTCCAGGAGGGACTACATCTCCGGGCCTCAGTGTCAAGATGGTTTAGGCCGCTACATTATGTGTTGTAAGAAGAGATGTACATGGATGTGCTTTCCTACGGCATACAAGGAAAAATCGCCCTCACGCAGGAGTGGCTTGAATTCTTTAAGAGATATTCCACTGCAGAACTCTCATACATAAAGAAAGAATCCTATCAGTATGACCATAGCTGACATGTAGCAAATGAGAGTATCTCGCCAATCTTGGAAAACAAGGGATCTCAAAAATACACATATGAAAGGGAGCATCCCGCCAATCTGGCATAAAAGGGACTCATACATGACACAAATCCATAGCTGAAAGTACATCAAAAACAACACAAAGCAAGATCCCACGACTCATGTATCAACAGGGATCTGCAAGACATAATGCATCTCAACAAAAAAAAAATGAAGAATTACATGGAATACACATCATATACCTCATGCGGCCATTTGCTGAAGGTTGAGAAGCTCTGCGGCAGAATCTGAAAACACCATCAATCTTGTGGCGTCGAGAAAGTGGAAAACGACTGCTCACATGTGCAAATCCGACACCGGCATAACCCACTTCCAAAAGTGGCTGAAAAATCGAAAACTCAGATGCAGAAACTGAGCACGCCATCAGACTCGTGGCACTGAGGAGTGCTGAAACGACATAAAATTT
Organism: Pinus albicaulis; assembly: GCA_034641835.2. Taxonomy (NCBI): domain Eukaryota; kingdom Viridiplantae; phylum Streptophyta; class Pinopsida; order Pinales; family Pinaceae; genus Pinus; species Pinus albicaulis. The sequence goes on from CM076570.1 coordinate 1,382,238,399, forward strand.
GTCCCATTTGGACAAAGTAAAAATTTCGCCCCTCTTGAAAATTGGCCTCAATCAAGGTTCTGCCTGCCTCTTTTCTGGCTCATGGTTCCACATGCACCTGCAATAAAAAAATAATAAATCTGGAAATCCGTACATCTCCTCGGATTCCGTGCGTGCTGCTCCATCCCCTGGGCGCACAGATATGCAATTAAAAAAATATTAAACTCGAATTCCATGCGCACTCCACTCCTCCATGGCTTGGGTGCACTGTGAAAAGACGAGTTTAAATAAAAAATGCTGGGCAGACTTACCAAGTCCCACCGTTGGCGCATTGGTAAAATTGGCGGTTTGTTAAAGAGAGGTCGAAGGATCAAATCCAGCCTCTCCAAAAATATGCATGCGTATTTGAAAAACAATATAATATTGTCTTTTTGGGGGGGGCCATACCCGCATTGGGTGGCCCGCCCCAACCACCTCCGCCATTTAAAATTCGTTGGAACATAATATCAAACAACAAGGTGGGTTGTGTTATTTTTATGTTTTGGGATCCGTTATGTGTTGATACGTTGTTTAAATTTTGTTGTGTGGCTGTGTGTTGGGCCGCCCATGGATCGGGCCGGCCCACGTGGCCAGGCGGGTTCGATTCCCACCGGCCCATTATTATATATGGTGCCACATATGCCGACGGGGGTGGCGGGGGTCACGGCCCCCACCCCCTTTTTTTTAAATAAATTTTTGTTTTAAATAAAACAAATTACGCCTTTTTAAAAATTCAGTTTTGGACCGAAGGAGGCAATTTAAACAGGCCACAAATTTTCCCGGAATCTGGCCTGAGCTTGCCAGAATCCGGTGGCCGGAAAAATTCTAATTTGTGCCTTCCTTAAGGCTATCCAGTCACCAAGTCAACCTGGAACTTTGACCGCTTATAACTTCTTCATACGGACTCGGAATTGAGTGCCGTCTGCGCCATTGGATTCAGAAAGACGAGATCTACAACACGAACCTAGTTCGAGAATATTTTGAACACTTTTATTTTTGAGCCTTGTACTCAAGCCATTTGTACCTGTACCTGATTAATCCACCTGAATCACTTGCATTGCAAATGGACATCTCCGCACACAAATTTCGTGTTGATTTCACTATGACAAACCAATTAAACCCTTCATATGTACACACCCGTTGCATAAGCTGCATTATAATCATTGTCAAGACTTCAACGTTGCTAAGACTTCAACGTTGTTGCTATACTCCACGTAATAGTAACACCTCCACGATGGTATGTTTGACACGGTATGACCACCGTAGCAGTGGACATAGGTTAGTGTGAACACGACAGTGCTTCCTACGCTGGAGGTCTGATCACAACCAAACGCAACATTTACTAATTCACAAAAATGGAAATGTTGCCATTCACAATTTGTCCATCGGGTTTTAACGTTGGCTATAACTCAGTCTCAGGATGCATCAATTTCATGCGAATTCCTTTGTTGTTAAAGCCATCACCTTTCCAAATCGTTACATCCGCATGCAAGTTCGATGTATGGCATGAGCGATGGTCTGGTTCTACAATTCCTTCATAGTTCACCAATGGACGTGGCTCTAAATGCCACAAAACTTCACAGCACTTCACCCGTGGCTGCGAGTTGTTTGCTGTCGTGGGTTCGAATTCAGAATTTTCAAACAATGTGATTTCGAGCAAACACCGTGGCCTTGAGTTTGGTTTGTCAAACAACGTAATTGCATTCAACTTCCGTGGTATCCACACATATCAATGTGCTCTTTTCCACCACAGATTTAAATTCAACCCTGGCTTTGGGATGACAATCTTCTACGCTTCGATGGGAGCCTTCTGCGCTTCACACACTCCAACAAATATACACATAAAAAATATATATAAATTGTAGACTCAAACAAAATGTAGAACATGCATCTTTCAAGTCTGATACCAAAGAATGGTCTTTAGCATTAAAATTCTCATAGAAAAAACTCTCATTAACCACACGTTTGCAATTGCTCAAAGTATACAAAAATAAAAGAGAGCTTATCAAAACATAAATCTACCGATGTAAATTAACACAACAATTCCTTGACCAAATATTACAATGGAGAACCTCTCCCAGCTCTTTTCCCTTTATAAAAACTGTAACTCATTCCTCACACTCTCCTCCCTATTTACACCCTCATACAACCCTCTTATTTATACAAAAATAGGAATTTATTCCAATCCATAAAATCCTCCATACAAATCTCAACTAAATTTAAATTAGATTTATTCTAGTTTTGGACTCAACAAAATCCCGTATATAGAATTCATACTCCCTAGATTATGTACCTAATCCCATTCCACTCATATCCTTTAATTATTAAAGAATATTTACAAAAATCCTCACATTTATAATTTCTCTCCTAATTTATTAAAAATAAGCAATTTAATTAATAAAATAATTAAAATGTCTCACACCCCTTATTACATAATTAAATAATGAAAATTGAGCTTGATGCTCCTGCATCATCATGGCACTCCAATGGATGAGCTTACATGCGATAGGATGAGAAAACATCAAACATGACGCATGACTCGACTCCCACGCCAACCTTTCTGCAGTGCATTTGATGGGAGATAGTGTGGGTGCCAACATCGCATATCACGTGGTGGCCCAATGTGCATAAAGGATAACTTTATCTTTCAATATGGAGTTGTCTAACGAGATGGACGAATTGCTTGGATGGTCAAAATTGGTTGGAATTTGGGCCAAATTTTTTTAAGAAATCTTATAGTAACATTGTTTGAACTATGATTTTGATGGTGGAAATGGATTCAGCACCATCAAAAAATTTAGGGCACCCAAAATATTAAAGTTTGATAGTTATAACGTGGATTTACAAAAATCCCTATCGGATTTTTTTTTAAATCTTACTGGAATTTCCATGATTTTCAGAACGAAAAAAAAGTTTAGTTACTCTACAGCTTTGAGTATTAAAAGAAAATTCTATTTACGAAGAAAGAATAGAAATTTCGTCATCGCCATTAATTTAAAAACTTCAAATATGGAAGTTGCATATTTGGGTTATATGGACAACTACCATTTTAATTTATTTTTTTATGTAAATGGATTTTCATTTTTGAAATAGATAAAGTGTAATTTGATAAAAAAAAGAAAAAAATATTTGTTTTTGATGAAAATTCAAATTTTATATGTAAAGTTATAGTATTTGAGTTCCAAATTTCATAAGAAGATATTTACATATCTTTTTATTAGTATTTTAATACAACCAATTAGTATTAGTTGTATTTTACTAATATTGTATGCTTATGTTGTATTAGTATTAATTATATGTTTATATTCACTATGAAAATTAGGCCTCATTGTTCATTTAATGGTTGATAGTGGTTCTTTCTATTTGAGGGTTTTGTTTTGGTTCTTTCTTAACACCTATTTTTTGAAGATTTTATGTGACAATGGTCAATGTTTGCTATTCTTGTGCCTTTACAACTAAAATATTTATATTTTAGAGTTCAATCAAGTTCATTAAATCTAACTAACTCTCCTTTTCAGAGTTTTGGTCAATATGCATCTCAATTGGAGCTTTTAGCCTCCACAAGTCTCTTGTTGTTACAATGCATCATTGTGAGATTTACATTTTCAGCTTCAAAGCTCTTTTCAATATTGACATCTTTCTCTCTCTTAGGAGGGGTGTTTTCATATGGGTTTTTCTCTTCTTCTTTTTTGTGATAGACTATTTTTTACTTGGGTACCTAATAAGGCTTTGTTTGGAGGACCCAATTTTTCGGTATGTTTACTCCCTACATTTCACTAAAGGAGAGTTTTAGTATTATTTTCCAACACATTTATGTTTTCTAATGCAACCACCTAGTATTAGTTGTAAGCTCATGCATCTTTATTTGTCCAATTTTCAAAGCCATCTTTTGCTAATATTGAGCCTTTTCCTATTACTATATATAATAAGCATTATCTAATATTAAACAATAACATAAAACAAATATACATATTTGTTTCACTTAATTAAGTCCCACCTCATCTACAATATGGGTTATATAGGACTAAAAAAATATCTCTCCCTTTTTTATCTTTCCATAATGAATTTTTTAAAAGGAAAATGAAAATATGAATATAAAAATTATAGTTTAGAAATAGAAAATAAATTAATCTCACAACCCTAATGGATCATGTAAAGCAATTAATGAAATTGAGAACTCCTCCAATGTCTAATTAGAGTATAGGTTGCCCTGAAATCGAGAAAAAAAAAAAACAAACAAACAAAAAAACAAAAAATTACTCTACTGGGTATGATCCCTATTTATGGGATTTATGATTTGGACATCTACATTCAATTCTCATAGAAAAAACAAATAAATTTATGTTTTTTTAGTAAATAAATTATTTGATGTAATATTAAATAGATTTAAATAACCAATTGTTTGAATTTTTTAATTTATATTTGACTAAAACTGATTTGGATTTTAATATAAAGCATGTTATGTAATCATAGAACATAATGCAAAACTCCGTTACTTAATGAATACAATATACTTAGGTAGAAAATACTTTCTTATTTAATGAAGACAATATATTTAGGTAAATGGGCGAGGTTGTATATGCTCACCATTGAATTTAAGCAAGTACATTATCTAACGATGAACAAATACAACCCCACTCATTAATTGCCCAATAACATACCAATTAATTTTTGCCACATACTTTCCTTATCTTGCTACCTCCATAAAGGTAAAACACGGTATATAAAGTAAACACGAGTATGATAATCTTCCAATTATTTTAAAAAATCCAAATCTTTGATGTGACCACGTACCCACACCCTCTCCATCTTGCATCTTAGCCTTTTAAACCATGTATCTTAGCCTTTACATTGTTTATCTTATTTGTGATTCACCTTTATAAATATGTTTTCAATTTTTATATGTATGTTAGACTTTACTTTGTTTATCTTATTTGTGATTCACATTTATAAATATGTTTTCAATTTTTATATTATTTTAAAAATTAATTGAAAATGATGTGATATAAATTATTGAAAATAATTTTAAATGTTTGAATGAAGACATTTCTACATCATTGTTTGAATAAAGTAAGCTAACAAAATGTTTAGGAGTTAGTTTAATTGCTAAACGTGCGAAATATTCACAAGGTTCTCCGACCGCTTGGGTTATCAAAATTATTTAGCTTTCATTTTTTCTCAAATGATGTTAGAGTTCATTTCATTTAAAATTAATCATATTTCATGGAATTAAAAATATATGCTACCCTCGTTTACCCGACTATCCAAATCTCTCTTCAAATGCACATAGAACTACTCGAATCAGATCAAATTCAAATCTCAAATCTCTTTTCAAATGCACATAAAACAACCTCAATTATCGCAAATTCCATGTGCGATGTTGGCACCCGCGCTATCTCCCATCAGATGCACTGTAGAAAGGTCTGCATGGGAGTCGAGCCATGTTGAAAATATTAAAGTCACCTCCTTGCCTTGAGAAAGAAGAAATAGAGTACAAGGGCAGCAGAGGAGCTTACGTGCATAGCACCGCGCATTCAAGTTGAATGGAGAAAATCGTAAGGAGGAATTAATGTTTGATGGGCAGCAGCCACCATTGCAGAGGAGAAGTTATGTTTGTATGTGCATAGCCGTTTTTTGCAGAAAATGAAGACTTTTGTGGTTAAAAACACGAAAAAACTAAGTTTTATTTAAGACAGTCTTTTCGGGCTTTTAAGCCCCCAACAACCGAAATTGAAGAAAATTTGTTTAAGTGGTGAAAGACTTTAAATTTTTGAAAAGGCACGACAAAGTGGTCCCCACCACTTAAGCGGTAATCGCAATCACAAGTTTTACTTGCAGTGTTTTGTTGATGAAGGAGGTCCGATGTGATCATCGCAAATCGGCAGTTTCATATTATACAACCACAATATGTGTTGAAACATTGCGATGCGATGAGTTAAAATCAAATTCGCAAATCGCCCTCCATCAAAGCCCAGGTCCACGGGTGGTCCCACAGACCACGCAGCAGTGTAATACACAATCGCAAGTATTGAATCGAAGGCCTTTGTTTTATGGCCCGATTGAAACATGTTAAAGTTCAGACCTGACCATTTTAAAGGCCAGAGTTAATCATGCCCATCGCATCCGATCCTTAATCGCAATCGGAAGTCCGATGGTTGATGTTTTGTTTTGTTTGATGTCCGGACCCGATGGACTTATGCAGCGGAATTAAATGATCCATCACGTCCGACAAATTGGTCCCCACCACTTAAGCGGTAATCGCAATCGCAAGTTTTACTTGCAGTGTCTTGTTGATGAAGGAGGTCCGATGCGATCATCGCAAATCGGCAGTTTCATATTATACAACCGCAATGTGTGTTGAAACATTGCGATGCGATGAGTTAAAATCGCAATCGCAAATCACCCTCCACCGAAGCCAAGGTCCGCGGTTGGTCCCACAAACCACGCGACAGTGTAATACACAATCACGAGTATTGAATCAGAGACCTTTGTTTTATGGCCTGATTGAAACATGTTAAAGTTTGGACCCGACCATTTTATAGGACGGAGTTAATCATGCCCATTGCATCCGATCCTTAATTGCAATCGGAAGTCCGATGGTTGATGTTTTGTTTTCTTTGAAGTCTAGACCCGATGGACTTATGCAGCGGAGTTAAATGATCCATCGCGTCCGTTTATTGATCGGCAATCGCAGTTTAAATTTTGGTTCGTTTGTTTGTGTTTTATCCGGACCTGATGGGTGTCATAAAGTTTTATTTTATTTTAATATGCGTAGCATATATAATGTAAAGGCCCGAGAGCCTGTAATGTAATTTTTTTATCGTTTGTAATTTGCACAGCAGTGCAGGAAAATAAAATACAGTAGTGTTATTTCGAGAGACAGAATGTGTTTGTTTTGCACAGACAGTGAGTTTGTTTTATGCACTGTGTTTGTAGCAGTCATATTTTTGAAAATCCCTCTCAGTGAGGAAGTCATTGTAATAGTTTTTCTTTGAAGGAATAGAAATTTGTTTTTAGAGTTGAAACTCTGTCTCTTGTAAGTGAAATTTTTAATTTCTCTGTGTTAGAAGAGGAGAGTATTACTCTCTCCATTGTTGTTCTGGAAATTTCATATATTCCAACATGGTATCAAAGCCAGTCCAGGCTCTTTGAAGGTCAAAGAAGCTGAAGGAATGAGTTCTTTGTTGCAGCAGCTTCTCCAGCAGTGTGAAGACTCAGCCAAAAATAATTCAATGTATTTCTCTATACAGTTTATTATGTTACTGTTGTAGAACAGTCAGCTATTTTAAATACACAGTCAAGTGTTTTTTGAATCATAGTTAAGAGTGCAAGAATGGTTGGAGCCAACACTAGCATGGGTATTGGAAATATCCACCTCCCACAATTTAATGGAAAAAATTATGACTACTGGTCAATAACTATGAGAGCTTTATTTACTTCCCAAGACTTATGGGAATTCGTTGAGGATGGCTTTGAAGAGCCAGCAGATGAAGAAGAGTTTGATGATTTAACTCAGGCAGAGAAAGAGTTGTTGAAGAGAAATAAGAAGAAAGACTCCAAAGCTCTCTTCTTATTGTATCAAGCAGTGCATGAGAGTGTGTTTCTGAGGATAGCAGTAGCCAAGAGATCCAAAGAAGCATGGGAAACTCTCAAGACAGCCTATCAAGGCATGGAAAAAGTGAAGACAACAAAACTTCAGTTGCTGAGGAGAGACTTTGAGACTCTCTATATGAAAGAGTCAAATACTATTGACTCATTCTTCACTCATGTGATTGGAATGGTCACATAGATAAGGTCTCATGGAGAGACTCTTGAAGACAAGAAGATTGTGGAAAAACTCTTGAGGAGTCTACCCTCAAGATTCAATGTGATTGTCACCACCATAAAGGAGACTAAGGATCTCACTAATTTTTCAGTGGATGAGCTACATGCATCACTGATGACTCATGAGCAGAGATTGGGAAGGAGTGAAAACTCATCTCTGGAACATGTCTTTAAGACCCAGATGTATTTCGGAAGAGGAAGAGGGCAAGGCAGAGGAAACAAGAAAGGAAGAGGCAGAAGCCAAAACAGAGGTGGAATAAACAGTCCAGCAAATGCTCAAGGAAGGGGCAGCAATCCAAATCAACATCAAGGCCAAGGCAGCAACCAACAAAGTGGTTAGCAGAATGCCCAAGGACAAAGGTATGATAAGTCCAATGTCCAATGTCACTATTGTAAAAAATATGGTCATTGTGCTAATGAATGTAGAAAGAATCAACATGATATGGGAAATAGAACTAGTGCAAATTTTACTAGAGAAAATATCAGCCAAGATAATTTATTTTTAGCTTGTAATATGGCTGAAGAAAAGAATGAAGACTTATGGTTTCTAGACTCCGATTGTAGTAACCATATGAAAGGAAACATAACAATGTTTTCTATGTTAGATGAGAGTGTGAAGTCACAAGTCACACTAAGAACTGATAGCAAAGTTTCTGTTATGGGAAAAGGAAATGTAAATGTTTTAACAAGGAAAGGTGCAAAGAAAACCATAGCAGATGTCTATTATGTTCCAGGAATGAAGTGTAAACTCTTAAGTATTGGACAGCTTGTCCACAAGGGGTATAATGTTTTCTTTAAGGATGATGTTTGTACCATCATGGACAAACCACCCAGCAAACAATGTATTGCTGAAGTGAAGATGACAAGGAATAGGATGTTCACTCTCAGAATGAGAGCAAATCTGAAAAATGAAGAAAAGATAGCAGCAGTGGCACAAGAGGCTTTCCAAAGTGAACCAAAAGATGATAATTGGTTGTGGCACTTGAGATATGGACATCTCAACTTTGAAGGTCTTAATCTTTTGAATAGAAAAGGAATGGTAAGAGGTTTACCATTGATAGAGAAACCAGACAACCTTTGTGAAGGTTATATCTTGGGGAAACAACAGAGAGAAAGTTTTCCTTCCGGGAAAAGCATAAGGGAAAAGGCAATCTTAGAGATTGTCCACTCAAATTTATGTGGACCGATGCAAACTCCATCGCTTGCTATCAGCCACTACATGTTAACATTCATAGATGATTTTACAAGAAAAACTTGGGTTTATTTTTTGAAAAACAAAAGTGAAGTGTTTGAAAGATTTTGCAATTTCAAAGCACTTGTTGAGAACCAAAGTGGGTTGCATATCAAAGTCCTAAGGACTGATAGAGGAGGTGAGTATATCTCTAAATATTTTCTACGTTTTTGTAGAGAAAATGGTATTCATAAGCATTTTACAACTAGATATACTCCGCAGCAAAATGGAGTAGCTAAAAGGAAGAATAGAACCATAATGGACATGGAAAGGAGTATGTTAAAGGCAAAGCATTTGCCTAATGATTATTGGGTTGAAGTTGTACATTGTGCCGCGTACATTCTAAATAGGTGCCCTACAAAAGCAGTTATGAACAAAGTGCCAGAAGAGGCATGGAGTGGCACAAAGCAAGGGGTCACACACATGAAGGTTTTCGGATTTGTGGCTTATGCACACATTCTGGATCAGCTAAAGAAGAATTTGGACAGCAAGGGGGAGAAATGTATATTCATTGGATATAGTGAGGAATCCAAAGCTTATAGGTTGTACAACCCATCCACCAAGAAGTTTATTGTGAGCAGAGATGTTTAGTTCATTGAAGAGGAAGCTTGGGATGGAAGCATAGAGAAAACAGTGAATGTTAAACACTGTTCATCTCATGATGAAAATGATGATGATTTGGCTGAAATACATCCCCAAACAGCAGCACCAACACAAGGGTAGCAAAGCACACCCTTAAGGAGAAATGAAAGTGCTTCTCCAAGCACACCACAAGGAGGAAATTTAAGTGCTTCTTCAAGCATTTGTACACCTAATGAAAGAGGTAAGAAGTTCAGAAATTTGAATGACATTTATGAACAAGAGGCAGCAAATGAAGGTATCAATTCTTTGTTTGCTTTATATTGTCATGTTGATGACCCTATTCATTTCTAAGAAGCTATTAAGGATAGGAAATGGATAAAAGCTATGGATGAGGAGATAAATGCCATAGAAAGAAACAAGACTTGGGATTTGGTTGAACTCCCAAAAGGTAAAGATGTCATTGGAGTTAAATGGGTCTACAAGACCAAGAGTAATGCTGAAGGCAAAATAGAGAGACACAAGGAAAGACTTGTTGTCAAAGGTTATAAGCAAAAGCACGGGATAGATTATGAGGAAACTTTCGCACCGGTTGCCAGAATGGAAACCGTGAGAGCAGTGTTGTCCATAGCAGCAGAAAACAAGTGGAAAGTCTACCAAATGGACGTGAAGTCAACATTTCTAAATGGAATGTTAATGGAAGAGGTTTACATTGAACAACCTCTCGGCTATGAAAATAAAGGCCAAGAGCACAAAGTGTGCAAGTTGAAGAGAGTTCTTTATGGGCTAAAGCAAGTGCCAAGAGCATGGTACAGTAGGATAGATTCCTATCTACTGGAAAATGGATTTGAAAAGTGTGAGGGAAAACCCAGCTTCTACATCAAAGAAAAGGATGGTAAAATATTGATTGTAGTTTTGTATGTTGATGATGTTATTTTCACAGGTAATGATGATTACCTTATTGAAAATTTTAGAAAAGTCATGAAAGAAGAATTTGAAATGACTGACATGGGTTTGTTGAAATACTTCTTAGGAAAAGAAGTAGGACAAGATGAAAATGGGATTTTTATCTCATAGGAAAAGTATGTTAATGAAGTGCTTGAAAGATTTAACATGCAGGAGAGAAAAGTGGCGATCACTCCCACAGTGATGGGATTAAAACTTAGCAAAGAGGACAGCAGCAAGGATTTTGATCCTAGCTTGTAAAAAAGCATAGTTGGCAGCCTCATGTATTTGACTGAAACTAGGCCCGACATAATGCATGTTGTTAGTTTGATTTCCAGATTCACGGAGAAGCCAAAGGATGCACATTGGTAGGCAGCGAAGAGAACTATGAGGTATGTTAAAGGTACTAAAAGGTTTGGTATTTTATATACTGCTTCAGAATGTTCAGATTTAGTTGGATACACTGACAGTGATTGGACTGGAAGTGTAGACGATCGGAAGAGTACTTCCGATTATGTTTTTCACATGGGTTCAGGAGCCATTTCATGGGCTTCTAAAAAAAATTCCATTGTAGCGTTGTTTATAGCAGAGGCGGAATATGTGGCAGCTACAGCAGCAGCGTGTCAAGCAGTTTGGATGAGAAGAATGTTGAGAAGTCTATGCCAAGAACAGGTAAAAGGGACAGTGATTTATTGTGACAATAGCTCAGCTATTGCATTGTCAAAGAATTCAGTGTTTCATAAGAGAACGAAACACATTGATTTCGAGTATCACAACATCAGATAATTAGTGAGCAATGGCGAAATTGTTTTATAGCATTGAGAACAGAGGAGCAATTTGCAGATATTTTGACAAAGCCATTGGGGCAGAAGACCTTTGAATTTTTAAGAAAATGCTTGGGTATGACTGATAACCCAGTAGCTGACTTTAAGGAGGAGTGTTGAAAATATTAAAGTCACCTGCTTGCCTTGAGCGGGAAGAAATAGAGTACAAGGGCAGCAGAGGAGCTTACGTGCATAGCACCGCGCATTCAGGTTGAATGGAGAAAATCGTAAGGAGGAATTAATTTTTGATGGGCAGCAGCCACCATTGTAGAGGAGAATTTATGTTTGTATGTGCGTACCCGTTCTTTGCAGAAAATGAAGACTTTCGTGGTTAAAAGCACGGAAGAATAGAGTTTTATTTAAGACAGTCTTTTTGGGCTTTTAAGTCCTCAACAACCAAAATTGAAGAAAATTTGTTTAAGCGGTGAAAGACTTTAAATTTTTGAAAATGCACGACAAAGTGGTCCCCACCACTTAATCGGTAATCGAAATCGCAAGTTTTACTTGCAGTGTCTTGTTGATGAAGGAGGTCCGATGCGATCATCGCAAATCGGCAGTTTCATATTATACAACCGCAATGTGTGTTGAAACATTGCGATGCGATGAGTTAAAATCGCAATCGCAAATCGCCCTCCACCGAAGCCAAGGTCCGCGGGTGGTCCCACAGACCACGCGACAGTGTAATACATAATCATAAGTATTGAATCGGAGGCCTTTGTTTTATGGCCCGATTGAAACATGTTAAAGTTCGGACTCGACCATTTTATAGGCCAGAGTTAATCATGGCCATCGCATCCGATCCTTAATCGCAATCGGAAGTCCGATGGTTTATGTTTTGTTTTGTTTGAAGTCCGGACTCGATGGACTTCAGCAGCGGAGTTAAATGAGCCATCGCGTCCATTTATTGATCGGCAATCGCAGTTTAAGTTTTCTTCTGTTTGTTTGTGTTTTATCCGGACCCAATGGGTGTCATAAAGTTTTATTTTATTTTAATATGCACGACATATATAATGTAAAGGCCCGAGAGCCTATAATGTAATTTTTTCATTGTTTGTAATTTGCACAATAGTGTGGGAAAAGAAAATACAGAGGTGTTATTTCGAGAGACAGAGTGTGTTTGTTTTGCATAGACAGTGAGTTTGTTTTATGCACTGCGTTTGTAGCAGTCGTATTTTTGAAAATCCCTCTCAGTGAGGAAGACATTGTAATAGTTTTTTTTTTAAGGAATAGAAGTTTGTTTTTAAGAGTTGAAACTCTGTCTCCTGTGAGTGAAATTTTTAATTTCTCTATGTTAGAAGAGGAGAGTATTACTCTCTCCATTTTTGTTCTGGAATTTTCATATATTCCAACAAGCCATGCGTTGTGTTTGATGTTTTCTCATCCTGCCACATGTGAGCTCACCCACTGGAGTTCCATGATGCAGCCATTGTGGGCAGCTGGGAGACAGTGCTTCGGAGCCAATCTGTAAGCCACAGAGAAAACGATTGCGCCCACTGTTTCGATCAACTTGAGAATAAAGTAGTGAAAATCGAGTAGAGCAGGAAATCCTAGGCAGAAACCGCCACCATGGATTTATTCTTTCCCAGTCACTAATGAAATTCAAAATCAAGAAAATTCAAAATGTAAAAAGTCCTCCATGAAATTAAAATCGAAGTTGTCTAGTTAGGCAGTAGAATAGTTTGGAAGGTAGTATTTTGTTGGAATTTGGTCAAATAAAATTCAAAAAATTAGGTAGTTGGAGTGTTTTAAATCCATTTTTAATAGTGGAAATGGATTCAGCACTATCAAAAACTCTTAAGATACTCAAAATACTAAAGTTTAAAAACTATAGACAAAATTCTAATAAAATCTTTACCAAATTTTAGACCAAAACACTGTTTTTTTTAGACTAAGCAATTAAAATCAATCATGAATGATACGTACATAGACATCAAACACTTTATGATGCAGGGCATTAGACACTAGCCAGCAATGTAGGAGGTTTTGTCCACATGTTGTGGCTAGGAGGGTTGAAAACATTTGAATTGTAACAGCTAGGTGTCAATACCTCAACTGACTGTTTCATTTAGATTAGTTAGATTTGTAGAAGTCGAATAGTTAGATTCCATCCATCTGTCATGTTTCAGTTAGTTGAATTATTGTAATTAGGCTTTTGGTTTTCTAAACAGTCCTCACAGAGGAACCGAAGAGACACATTGTAATGTATATAAATTGTATACCTTGGATGTATTGAGGGGAGAGAGAGATTTCTGCAGTAAAAATCTGTGTATCAAAGAATCGCTTCCAGTTAAATGAATTTCAGTTCCCATCGACTATCCAACTGTCTTGAATCGTTATTTGTGAGGAATTTGTTTAATTGTGAGGCGATTGAACACTGTCTTGTATATAACTATTGAATTGAGTCGTTGTACAATCTTCACATCTCTGTGTTCATTGTTTCCCTTGAATTGTTTGAACAATTGAAAACCCCACCCGCAGACAAGGTCTGCGTATTGTTGTGGTCATTGAGCTCTACCCCGTAATAAGGAAAATCCCTCTTAATAAATGGATGGAATGTTTGGAATCCTGAACCGAGGTCTGACCTGAGTAGCAACCGAGAGAACACGGGAAGAAAGGCGTTAACCCGTGGTCAATCACTGTTCCGAAACCGCGAGTGGATTTACGAAACCAGACTGCCCATATCACACTGCTTTTGTGGAATAAGCGGTATACCTAAATTTGGAGTGATTCCATTGAGTGCTCGACACGTGGCAAAGGCGGGACCCCTGAAACCGCTCTCATTGCGTGCCATCGCACATTAACGTTCGACCAGGGAGGCCGTGCGATATCGTTGAACGTCGTCGATCTGGGAGGAAGCCATTGGACGGTGGTTGCTTTCGGAAGTAGCGCGAAGGATATCTAAGGTACGGTGCGTGTATTTGATCGGCCATTGATATATATATGTGGGCCCGGAGCCGAAGGTCCATTATAAGTCATTTATTCAAAAAGTATCGGGCTATTAATATAAAGTTTCGACGGGTGACAACCTTATTGTAAGGTGGTGAGGGAATATAAAGTTCAGAGATATAAATTAATTTCAAGGTTTGCAGAGTATTTGTTTGTTTTTCAATTTCTTCGAAATTGATAAATAAAATTCCGAGAAAGAGAAAGAAGACCACGTGGAGGAAAACGACGTTAATTGAGGGAAGTGCTGATAGAGCCACGAGAAGAGACCAGCTCTCCTTAGGGGCCGACTTTCAGTTTTGTTTCCGTCATTTGTGGTATCAGAGCCTTTTCGAGTTATATTTGCAGAGAGCTGACATGGCAATTCGAGTTGGTAGAGGTGCTGGCAGAAGGAGAGGCGGACCCATTGCCAATGCAGAAGTGTTGGGAATTTTGCAGAGGTTCGAGGCCAGAATGGATGCCATGGAGCGAAGACAGCCCAGAGATCCTGAAGACATCAGTGAACCTGAATTAGAGGAAGTGGAAGAAAATGTTGAAATTCCTCCTGACATGAGGCTCCTCATAACTGTTCTAGGGTCCGCAGTTAAGCCCAGGATTGAAGTATCAAATTTTGCACGAGGATTGAATCTAGAGGAACTGGTGGATTGGATTAATGAAATGAACAAGTGCTTCGACTATGAAGAAATAAGAGAAGATAAAAAGGTCAAGTTTGCAGTGACAAAGCTGAAAGGACATGCTGCACTCTGGTGGGATGGAGTGCAGGCAGAAAGGAGGAGAGTTGGCAAGCAGCCTATCAAAAGCTAGACCAGAATGATGGCTAAATTAAAAGGTAAATTCTTGCCCAGTGATTATCAGCTAACATTGTTTAGGCAAATGCAGAACCTAAGACAGAGGTTACTGACAGTAAAGGAATACACATAGGAATTCTATAGAGTGAGCATAAGAGCTGGGAAATTTCAAGACACACCAGAGAAGACTGCGAGATATGTGAATGGTCTCAAGCTAGAGATCCAAGATGAGATTGGTCTTCTGTCTCCTAAGACAGTGGAAGAGGCCTACCAGATGGCCTTGAAAGCAGAGGAGAAACTCCTAAGGAAGCAGTCTGCCAAGAAGAGAGGTAATTTCCGTGGAAAGGGAAGTCAGGGTGGTAGAGGAAAGCCTACTACACCCAGGGATGGAGCTAACAATAGCTGACCTCAGAATGCATCTGCAGAGGATGATGCAAGGGGCAGAAGGGGTTCTTACAGAGGAAAAGGAAGAGGAGGCAGAGACAGGGGCAAAGGTAGAGAGTTGAGGTGCTATAGATGTCAGTAGGTGGGACATAAGCACTATGAGTGTCCAGAGAATGTGGGTGCTGGTCCAAGAAATGCTATTGTTGCCCAGGCTGAAGAAGAGATAGAAATTGAAGAAGAAATTCTACCAGAGAGGGGAGAGTCCTTGGTGGTTAATAAGGTCCTGTTGAGGCAAACCAAAGAGGTCACTTAACCTGCACAAAGGAAGACTTTGTTTAGGAGCATATGCAAAGTCCAAGGGAAATGCTGCAAGCTAGTCATTGATAGTGGTAGCATAGACAATTTGGTTTCCACTGAGGTGATAGAGAAGTTGAAGTTGAAGACAAGGGAGCATCCAACTCCCTACAGGGTGTCCTGGCTGCATAAGGGGCACCAGCTGATTGTAAAAGAATAGTGTGAGATAGAGCTACAAATGGGAAAATACAAAGATAAGGTCCTATGTGATGTAATTCCCATGGATGTGTGTCATATACTGCTGGGTAGACCTTGGCAGTTTGACAGAGCAGCAGTGCATGATGGCAAGAAGAACACTTACAAGTTCTTCAAGGATGGGGTACATCATACATTGATACCCATGGAAAAAGGAGAGCCATCCAGCAGAGTGATTGATCCAAAGACCTTGTTGCTGAGCGGGAAGGAATATCTGCAGCAGATAGAAGAAGAAGAGGTAAGTTTTTCTTTAGTTTTCAAACCTAAGGTAGTTCTTACTACTACAAAGATTCCAGATTTGCCAATAGAAATCCAAGAGATGTTAGACAATTATTGTGACATTGTTGTGGATGATTTACCTGATGAGCTGCCACCTATGAGAAAGATCAGCCATCAGATAGATTTTATCCCTGGTTCAAATCTGCCAAATAAGGCAGCCTACAGAATGACTCCCACAGAAAATGAGGAAATCAAGAGACAAGTACAGGAATTGGTGGACAAGGGACTGATCAGAGAAAGTTTGAGTCCATGTGCAGTACCAGCAGTATTGAGCCCAAAGAAAGATGGAGGCTGGAGGATGTGTACTGATTCCAGAGAAATCAATAAGATCACAATCAGGTACAGATTCCCTTTGCCCAAAGTTGAGGATTTGATGGACTGTTTGAGTGGTACTAAATATTTTTCAAAGATAGATTTGAAAAGTGGATATCATCAGATTAGAATAAGAGAGGGTGATGAGTAGAAAACTTCCTTTAAAACGAAAGAAGGACTGTATGAATGGATGATAATGCTTTTTGGGTTGTCAAATGCACCTAGCACTTTTATGAGACTTATGAATGAAGTGTTGAAAGAATTCATTGGTAAATTTGTGATTGTGTATCTGGATGATATATTAGTTTTCATCAAAACTAAAGAAGAACATTTAAGGCATCTTAATTATGTCTTGAAGAAGCTGCACCAGGAGAAACTACTGATAAACTTAAAGAAATGCTCATTCATGAAGGAAGATTTGGTGTATTTGGGTTTTGTTGTTTCTGCAGAAGGATTGAAGATGGACCCAGAGAAGGTTAAGGCAATTGTGGAGTGGCCTTCACCCAGAAATGTTTTTGAGGTAAGGAGTTTCCATGGACTTTCCAGTTTTTACAGAAATTTTATAAGAAACTTCAGTAAGATCAATGCACCCATCATTGAGACAATAAAGAAGAGCAAACATCCATTTAAGTGGACTGCTGAAGCAGAAAGAAACTTTAAACTTTTGAAGCAGAAGATAACAGAGAAGCCTGTTTTGATTCTACCTGATTTTACTAAACCGTTTCAAGTAAAGTGTGATTCCAGTGGGGAAGCCATTGGAGTTGTGTTGAGTCAGGATGATAGGCCTGTAGCCTATTTCATTGAAAAGCTGAATGACACCAGAAGGAAGTATTCCTCTTATGAGAAGGAATTCTATGCAATTGTTCAGGCACTAAAAAAGTGGAGACATTATTTGATGTCCAAAGAATTTGTATTATATTTTGATAATCATGCTTTGCAGTATATTGTACAACAGCCCAAGTTGAATCATAAGCATGCCAAATGGGTTGAGTATCTCCAAGGTTTTAATTTTGTTTTGAAACACATAAGTGGCCAAGCAAATAAAGTAGCTGATGCTTTTAGTAGGAGGCACATGCTTGTTCAAGAAACTAATTTTGAAGTTGTAGGGTTTGATTTTCTCAAAGAATTGTATAAAACAGATTCAGATTTTAAGGAAGCATTTGAGGCATGTTGTAACCCTGTTCTAACAGATAGAAGCCAGTGGCTAGATTATTTCTTGCAGGAGGACTTACTATTTAGAAGAAACCAACTGTGTGTACCAAAATGTTCCATGAGAGAAAACTTGATTAAGGAGGAGCATAGTGGTGGACTTGCTGGACACTTTGGTACTGATAAAACTTATGAGCAGCTGAGTCACTTCTATTATTGGCCCAAGATGAGAACAAAAGTGGACAAGTTTGGAAAAAATTGCAAAATCTGTCAATATGCCAAAGGAAGAAGCCGGAATGCAAGATTGTACACCCTCTTGCCTATTCCAGAAGGGCCTTGAGACATGGTGAGTATGGATTTTGTTCTAGGATTTCCCAAGAATCGGAGAGGGAATGATGCAGTCTTTTTTGTGGTGGACAAATTCTCCAAAATGGCACACTTTATTCCATGTTATAAAACTAGTGATGCCACCCATGTTGCTAACTTGTTTTTCAAAGAAGTTGTTAGATTGCATGGGTTGCCCAAGAGTATTGTTTCAGACAGAGACACCAGATTTTTCGGCCATTTTTGGAGGACACCGTGGAAGAAAATTGGTACCAAATTGAGTTTCAGCTCAGCTTATCATCCTCAAACTTACGGACAAACTGAGGTAGTGAATAGGAGTCTGGGAAATTTGTTGAGAAGTCTTGCAGGAGAGCATCCCAAGCAGTGGGACCATATTTTTCCCCAGGCAGAATATGCATATAATGACTCACCAAATAGGAGCACAGGGCAGAGCCCATTCCATATTATCTATGGAATGCACCCCAGGGGAATATCAGAGTTAAGAAACCTGGGAAGGACAGAGCTAAGGAGCGCAGATGGTGAGGAATTTGCTTCAGAGATCCAGGCCATACATGAACAAGTGAAACAACAACTACAAGGCAGCAGCATCAAATACAAAGGCAGAGCAAGCTTTGAGCAGAAAAGAAGTTCATTTTGAAGTAGGAAATTTGGTCTTGGAAGACTTGAGAAAGGAGAGGTTCCCAAAGAAGCAGTATAATAAACTGAAGTTCAAAAAGATTGGGCCATGCAAGATACTTAGAAAGTTTTCTGCGAATGCTTATGAGATTGAATTTCCACCTGATGTTGGAATATCTCCCATTTTTAATGTTGCAGATTTGTACAAGTATGAGGATGATGGTGCAGAAGAAAGATCAGTAGACAAGGAACAGATTGAGTGGAAAGAGCAGCTACTTCCAGC
Organism: Pinus albicaulis; assembly: GCA_034641835.2. Classification (NCBI taxonomy): domain Eukaryota; kingdom Viridiplantae; phylum Streptophyta; class Pinopsida; order Pinales; family Pinaceae; genus Pinus; species Pinus albicaulis. Next base: position 1,382,257,467 of record CM076570.1, read on the forward strand.
GCAACCATTGCAACCAGAGAAGATATTGGACAAAGGAGTGTTCAAGAAGACCAAAGGACAAGAGTACTCTCAGTACTTAATCAAATGGAAGGATAAGCCAGAGGAAGATGCCACTTGGATGACTGAAGGAATGTTGCAGAGGATAGGCAGATCAGTGGAAGAGCTCATGGATAGGAGCCCATGAAGAAAATTGCCCTCGGGAATCTGATGCAGGGGCATTAGACACTAGCCAGCAATGTAGGAGGTTTTGTCCACATGTTGTGGCTAGGAGGGTTCGAAAACATTTGAATTGTAATAGCTAGGTGTCAATACCTTAGTTGACTGTTTCATTTAGATTAGTTAAATTTGTAGAAGTCGAATAGTTAGATTCGATCCATCTGTCATGTTTCAGTTAGTTGAATTATTGTAATTAGGCTTTTGATTTTCTAAACGATCCTCACAGAGGAACCGAAGAGACACACTGTAATGTATATAAATTGTATCCCTCGGATGTATTGAGGGGAGAGAGAGATTTCTGCGGTAAAAATATGTGTATCAAACAATCGCTTCCAGTTAAATGAATTTCAGTTCCCGTCAACTATCCAACTGTCTTGAATCGTTATTTGTGAGGAATTTGTTTAATTGTGAGGCGATTGAACACTGTCTTGTATATAATTGTTGAATTGAGTCATTGTACAATCTTCGCATCTCTGTGTTCATTGTTTCCTTTGAATTTTTTGAACAATTGAAAACCCCACCCGCAGACGAGGTCTGCGTATTTTTGTGGTCATTGAGCTCTGTCCCGTAGTAATGAAAATCCCGCTTAATAAATGGATGGACTATTTGGAATCCTGAACCAAGGTCTGACCTGAGTAGCAACCAGGAGAACATGGGAAGAAAGGCGTTAACCCGTGGTCAATCACTGTTCCGAAACCGCGAGTGGATTTACGAAACTAGATTGCTGCTATTGCACCGATTTTGCGGAATAAACGATATTCCTAAATTCAGAGCGATTCCATTGAGTGCTCGACACGTGGCAAAGGCGAGACCCCTGAAACCACTCTCATTGCGTGCCATCGCACGTTAATGTTTGACCAGGGAGGCCGCGCGATATCGTTGAAGCCGCGCGATATCGTTGAACACCGTTGATCTAGGAGGAAGCCATCAGACTGTGGTCACTTTCGAAAGTAGCGCGAGGGATAATCTAAGGTACGGTGCATGTATTTGATCGGCCATTGATATATATATGTGGGCCCGGAGCCGAAGGTCCATTATAAGTAATTTATTCAAAAAGTATCAGGCTATTAATATAAAGTTCCGACGGGTGACAACCTTATTGTAAGGTGGCGAGGGAATAGAAAGTTCGGAGATATAAATTAATTTCAAGATTTGCAGAGTATTTGTTTGTTTTTCAATTTCTTCGAAATTGATAAATAAAATTCCGAGAAAGAGAAAGAAGACCATGTGGAGGAAAACTAAGTTAATTTAGGGAAGTGCTGACAGAGCCACGAGAAGAAACCAGCGCTCCTTAGGGGCTGACTTTCAGTTTTGTTGCCGTCACTTTCCATAACCATTGCACAGAAAGTGTTTGTCGGAGGGGCAGGACGGGGCCCGCGGAGACACAAAGGGAGTCGACGTCCCATCATCAGACTGTCGATGGTTTTTGGTCACCGGGTTTTCCATTTCATAGAACTAAAGACTCTTCCAGTTTGAAATCCATCCAATTGTGTGACGATCGAGTGAAGACACAATTTGGGGAGTAAGAGAAAAACGTCCAAGCTTACTACATTTGCATGAGGACTCAAAGTGGATGCACATTAAATCTTTGTGCCAGACCATTGTGCATGCGGTGTTTGAATTCCCTATGGTTTTAATCACGTCCACTGTTGTCCTCTGATAATCATTTATGCTTGATCATAACTTATGGCAGAAGAATATGACCTTTTTATTATATTATTTAATTCCAAATCTCTTAAGCTCAACTCCGCTCGTCGATTGGCCAAACCGGAACTCATCGCATTAAGGTGTCTTAAAATATAATGGAAGCAGAGTTTTTCAAAAAAAAAAAAAAATTTAAGAGAAGGATTATTTTTCTAACTACAAGTGGTAATGTAGAATCCACTAATGAAATAGACGTATATAATTTTCTAATTATTATCATAAAATTTCCCAGAATTTTGAGCTTTCATATACCTGGTTTCTAGCGAGGTCTAAGACTTTTCACAATGAGAGAAATTCAGTCTTATTGTTTTTCATTGTGCCTAATCCCCATGCGAATTTGATCCCTTCATATTCATCAAGGTAATATATGACACCTCTTGCTCGTCGCCCCTGGATTCCCTTTTGCAACGCCATTAAAAAAAAATAGTGGTACGGTTTGATTGTTTTGCCAATCCTGGACCTATTCCTTTCCATTCTTAAGCATTACACTTTGACTGCATTCAATCGAACTCTGAAGTTGCTATCATGGTCTGAGATAGAGTTTATATTTCGCCAACTCCATTCTAATTTTGATCATCCTTCAATCTCTAATAACTTAAGTCCTTTTGCCGGCAACAATTATGCTAGCAGTAATAAATCTTCTTTAGTTGTTTGCATTATTTAGTTGTTTTCATTATTGAGGGAGCTTCATGTCTGAAGATGACTTTATTATTTTCAAGACAAATGGTCCAACATAATAATTTGGGTAAGGTTTTTGTTTGTGATGGGTGAATGGATATTATCAAATGGACAAATGAAGGGGAAAATTCAAAAATTTCCTGCCAACTTGAAGGAATAAAGGGAATGTGATATACCTTATCCAAAGCCATTTTCCATACTCATAGGGAGAAGGAGCACTCGTGGAATAAATGAGAAATTGTTTCATCTTCACTTCTACACAGAGCACACCACGAGGGACCTTCTATATATTTTTTTGCCTTATATTTTCTATTGTGAGGATTTTACCATGATTAAATGTCCAACACAATGCATTCTTTTTTTCTTTTTTTTGTAAAATTAGTAAATTCTTTTTATTTTCATTTATAAACAAAAAGAAGTTCACAAGATACAATTTTTGGTTCAAATTGCTGGTAGAAAACCAGGTTTGTTGGCAGCCTTAACGAATTATAGGTCATTCAAAACATAAACGTCTTGAGTCTGTTTCTAATTGTCTTCAAGTAGCTAATATCAGTATTGGCAGGCATAGACATAATATTAAAGTAAAAACTATCTGCTAAAATTTTCAAAAATTTAAACAAGGACGATCATTTCTCATTTCATGACAGAGAAAAGGTTCCATCATTCATCATCTGACTCCACAGGAGCTGGGTCTTTCACGCTGGAGCCAGGCATATCAAGCTAGTGCATGTTTGCATCTCCTTCTCGATTCTTCCTAATCGAACACACTGATGGTGTTGGCATAGGTTAATTTCCTGAATGGACCTATTGATATCAGTTAAATTGATGCAGCTTTAGGGTCACCCCGACCTCTTGAACAAACATGATTGCCTTAACTAGAAGGCATTTTAGCAACCAATAAGTTCGAATTGAATGATGGAATAATGAGATTCTACCTTGAGTATGACTAGGATCAATGATGATCGGATTAAGTTCTTCCACAACTCTTTCTTCTTCTTCCTCTTGCTTAGCTCTTGCATGGCCCTCCCATCCATGGATCAGTCACTTGATATAACAAGGTGTCCCATCAGAATAATTTTGAAACAAATTCTCCATTACTTCTTTGCCCGACTTCTTGCCACATTTAGCTGAAGGGGACTTTGGAACCTTGACTTTTCTTTTTTCCATTGCTTCCTTTTTTGTCGAATTTCCTTTCACCATGTTTTTGATAGTGCAGTCTTCCAACAATTTTCTCCGCTGGAAGGATTTGCTTGGAAGGCCTATGACATTGCAGAGCATGAAAATATTAAAACATTCTGAATGAATTTGAAATTGACAGAGAGACCGGGCTTGGCTTTTTCCATCAGAAAATGGAAACTGAAACTTTGAGAGACTCAAAAAATTCAACTTGTTGACAGAAATCCTATCGAGGTCAGACCCACAACCTAGAGTAGACCTATACACCAGAGTAGACCCATACAACATAGTAGACCCATGCACCAAAGTAGTCCCATAAGCCAGGGTAGGCCCAAAAACCAGAGAAATCCCATTACCCAGAGTTAAAGACAACAAACTAGAAGATTACCACCCGTATTCAATTTTCCCGCATTACCTCTGACCCAAGCACCCCACCACCCGTATTCAATTTTCACGCATTACCTCTGAGCCAAGCACCCCTTCCAAAAGTACTAGCAATGTAACACTTAAAGAAGAAAGCAATTAAAAACCCAAAGGTGGCATCAACTACATAACTAACCAACTGACAACACAAAACCATATTCCCACCCTCAACAGACACACCCCTAACGTTAACATCATTTGAAGCCATATGGGCAACTTCCCACTTCTGGTGGTTCAGATTGGAAGGCGAGAGAGAAACAGGGTGCCTAGAATGGCCAACATGCAAATTAAAACAGGGTCATGCCATGTCCATCTAGAAAGTTGGCAAGTCCATACATCTCCACGGCGAAAGAAAAATAAACATCCATGATGTATTATACACAAACACAGACCAATTAACAGCCTTCCTAGTTAAGCAAAGAATAATACTATCTAAGCCTACCAAAACTCCTATGAGAACCTGTCTATCCATAGTGCCAATATCTACTTTATTATAAATGATATTTCTAACCATATTCAGACACTTCAGAAAAGTAACCTGAAGACCAGTGGCATGTTCCATGATGTTGTTATGAGGAGTGATTGTACAACTCATGCAGCAAATTATAGAGTATCGAACTAGATAAATGAAATCAAGGAAAACTAGTAGCTTTTGTCGCATAGAACGGTACGTAGAAACTCTTTTCATTGCTATGGTGTATGGAGAATTGGGTACATACCAATACAATGTTGCAGGTTGCGAAGTCCTCCGGCGTCGTCTGGCTTGTTGACAGGAATTCTACACGCAGCGGTAACCAAACTTGAAGAGAATGGAGAACATGCAGGGAATAATAGAGTTGCAGAAAATGGAAAAAACCTTGTTAATAACCTACTCCCATCTAACCCGACGACACACATATTGACTACTTCCTGACAACCCACCTGATTCATCAGGTTGTTCTGCATTGTGCCTTAATGCGATCATAATTATGTTTTCTTAACTAGCTAATGAGTGTATATATATAAATTAAATGGTTTATAAACATTAAGAATTATTTTGTAAATATATTTAATTAAATAGTTTGTGAACCTCCATGATTTATTAAAAAAAAAATTTATACCTTTGCTATATTAATAGAAATAAGTTAGGTAATGTTGCAAACCATAATTTATGGGATTATGATTTACCTTTTTTAATGTTCAACCAACTTTATACAAATTTTTACATAAAAATCATTGAAAAATCATTAATGTTGTTAATTTTCATGAGAGTTCAAAATTAAATGATGAAGATTTAAAATGAAGACTAAGATGAATAGGGAAAGCTTATCCATTATACAAAGTGGCCTTAAATGTACAAGGTTTAGCCAAAACAACACCAACATTCCATGAGTATGAATATAATATATGGAATCTTGATATATTTTTGGCCGAACCATGAATCTGAGAGATCGTTCTTTTGGTTTAACCGCCATAAGAGCCTAGAAGGATCAATTTTTTTTTTTGTGAAAAATTATTTTAGAGTGCAAAAAGCAATATGTATTTTTTTTTTTTAAATTACATTTTTGAATGTTATAAAGATTGCATAACATGTGTATCAAGTCGTTTTATATTAATTTATATTAAAATATTTTATTCATAACTCACATTGGATATTTTATTTTATAAGACATTAAAATATTTTCTTTTAGCATTTTTTTCTATATATAGATATATACAAAGTTGATATAAGGTATTAAAATATTTTTGAAAAACATAAGGATTAAACATCTTACTCACATTTTTTTTCACTTCTAATTACTTTACATGATATTAGGTCATATTTACAACTAATTAAAAATGCATAATATTTATTTCTTTTATTTTTTATTATAACATAGATTCCTTTCCTATTTAGAAAATATTTTATTTTTATTTTAAGGAAGATGGACATATTTACACATCACCTTCAAACCGGGTTGTAGAACCAGTTGCATTTTAACCATGATCTACCAAGACTCTAGAGAAATCAAATCTCACACTTGAAAAAAAAAATACACTGAACAATAAATCCATTTTAGTACTTGGTAAATATGTGATTCATATAGAACTATAGTGGTATTTTTTCATTGTTTAAAGTGTATGAGTTATACATTTTACTCTTACTAAAAAGTATCTACTCTACTTTACCTTTAATTGTTTTTTTTTCTTTGGAGCTAAAGTTAACATTAATACACATATATATACACTTTTTGTAAAGAGAGAATGTTCATAATGAAATTTATAGTTAAAATGGATATTTAAATAGTTTATTTCAGTTTTATATTAAAATATTGATAAGAGAACTAGATTTATATTTTTTAATATTTGATCTCTATAAAGTTATATAAAATTATATTATTTAAGATAGACATTACTTGAAGAGTGAAAGTGAAATATCAACAACTGAATTAATTCTAGTGTTAATAGATTTTAAATTGTTTATTTATATGGTTATTTAATTTTTTTATTTTTATTTTCAAGGGCATGAGCCAAAATTATACTTACACATGTCCCTTATACTAGATTGTAGAATGAGCCTCTTGTCTCAATGAACATGAGAAATCGTACATTGATAGCTAGCACAACTAACATTTAAGACGAATCTATAGTACAGCCGTATGTTGTCTCGATAAATATCTATATTTTGTAAATTTAAATCTTCACATAATATGTTAAACTAACTATGATTTACTTATAAAGTTACAACATAGCCATAATAAAAACAATTGAATTGGTATATTTCTTTATTTTTTATTTTCTTTTTTTCTTTTTTACTCTTTACACTAGGTTGGAATTAGTATTATAATTAACTATGATTCACTTATGAAATTACAACATAGCCCTAATGAAAACAATTGCATTGGTATATTTCTTTATTTTTTATTTTGTTTTTGTTTTTTCGGGTTCCTCTTTACACTAGGTTGGAATTAGTATTCTAATTATCTATAAGGTATTCAGGTGTTTTTTTATTTTTGTTTTTGTTTTTTGGGTTACTCTTTATACTAGGTTGGAATTAGTATTCTGATTATATTTAGGTTTTTTAATTATTATAAATTTTAAAATATTCAAAAAAATTGATAAATATAGCTAAATCAATAGTTTGAAATTAGATTTTTTTGCTTACCAAATTTCGAAAATATTTCAAAATTACACTTCACTATTTAGCATTATGCAAAAGTCCATTCACACATGTTTAAGTGGAATTGATCGAAATTTATTATTGAATACGTAAAATATCATATCATTTGAAACCATTATCGTTCGAAAATCAACTGACCCTAAGTTTAACGCATTTCGTTGCCAGCGTGGTGGACCAGGCTGCCTCATTTTATTTCCAGTGTCATCTGGCAACCTGTTGAATTTTGTCTCTCCATTTTCGTGCACTACATTTAAATCAATACAGCTTATCTTCGTGTGGCCACACACCAGTAACACGTTATCCAAAAATATCTGCAATGATTTTCAGAAAATTTGATAAAAATTTGCCCAGAATTTACAGTTGTTAATTTAGTATTTTGAGTGTCCTGAGAGTTTTTGATAGTGCTGAATCCATTTCCCTCATCAAAAATGGATTCTAAACACTCCAAGCACCTGATTTTTTAAGTTTTAATTGATCGGCAGTTTTCTACCGTCCAGCCTATTTCACGGGCTCGGTAGACAACTTCAAAAATATCTCCCTATCTGCACAAAAAACTTTACTGATATTTTGAATAGCACATGGATCGACAGGAAGTTGGAACACGTATCCATTAGATAGGCTGCGGTCTGGATAAGAGAATAGTTAATGGCATTTATGGAACACAAACAGTTGAAAAACTGAAGCCACAACGTGTAACTTTCTGCTTCTCACAGACATGTACTGTACTTCAATGTACATTTCAGTGTACCGTCCAATCTTACACAGGTGACATCAGAATTTCAGAAGTTTTACGGGTTTCACGGAGCAAGGTTTTCCTTTGGCAGAGAAATAGTTGAAATTGTAATTTCAGCGGAGCCAGCTTTTTGGGTAGACTTTTCCGCAACAAATTCGGTTAGAGGTTGCAAACATCGTGTCAATCTGTGCTATCTTTTGGAATAGTCCATTCAGAATTTTAATTATAGAGTTATCAAAAGTTTAATCGTAGATATATATTTAAACTTTTAGATATATTTAACTCAAACATAATTGGGTTTGGATCATGTTTTTAAAAAAAAATTGTTTGAGTGAGAGTTTGTCTTTTAAGAAAATAGGTTAATAGATTAATAGATATTTTGTAAGACCAAAAGCATAATTTTTTATTGATTATTAGATTTTAAGTGGTTTGTTTTTTTTTGAATAATAGTGATGAGTCAATTTGTATTAGCAATCTTTTTTAAGAAAGAAAAAAACACTATATTAAATCATTCATATTCCAATCAAATGACTGACTAGCAATTACCAGCTAGTGAGGGTTGGCTACACTATTGTTTTGACAATTAGATTATGACACATTTTCCCACATTTAAAAAAATAAACTCCACTAAATATCTATAAACTAATTTTAATTGAATTATATGGATTTCAACTTTTAATAGTAATCAAAATATAAGATTTAAATTGACTTCCATAGTAGTTAGACCTTTTTCCTTAATCCATATTTATAATTGAATTGTTTATTATTATTTTACAATATTTTTCTTGTTACGTGATTTCTTATATATATGAAAGAATATTTTAAAATTTTAATTTGATTATCAATATTAAATGGATAGTAAGAATTTAATTTTTTTTAAATATTCATTAAATATTTAATTTAAAAAATATAATGCCATGCTTATCATTGAACTTTGATTGTTTATGAGTGCTTCACTCTGTTTTCCTTCCTATTTTTTTTTTAATGTACATATGCTTAGTGCTTCACTCTGTTTTCCTTGCTATTTTTTTTAAATGTACATATGCTTAACTGGTGAATTAATTATTTTTATAACAATAACAATAATAATAAGTGGGGTTTTGAATTGATAATGAGTGGATGTACTTTTAAGTATTTTTTGTTCAAATTGCCCCATAACTTAGTTGACAAAGAAAAAATAATAATTTAAAATAAAGTTATTAGGGCTTCCAGAATTTTAATTTAATTATCAATATTATTAGGTGGATAGTAGGGATCTATTCTACATGAAATATTCTAGAATATTCTTAGTAGTGGTCACATACCAAAAATCAAGATTTATCTTAAAGTAGTTATTCCTTTTTTCCTTTTCTAATTTAATTATCAATAATTATTAGGTGGATATTAGGTTTACCCTCCATGGAATACTCTATAATATTCTTAATAGTAGTTACATATCAAGGTTGAAATATCTCATAAGTATTTATGTTCTTTCTCCCTTTTTAATTAAATTAAAAATATCTATGGTTAAAAATCTTGTTACATGATTTTTTTAAATGTATATATCTTTAACTCATACATGCATTTTTTATATAATAATAATATAAAGTAAATTTATAGTTTAGCTAATTTTAATGATTATTTTTTCAATCTTGACAAAGCTAGATGTAGCAGGAGGTAAGTATTTGATGTGTGTTGATGTTACCAACCATGTAATTTGTATGGCTTCCCTAGTTTTAAGTTGTTAAGTCTACACAATCCTACTGTCCTATAAATTTTCTAGAGTGTTTAATCCATTTCTTATTAAAAAATGAAATTTAAACAACTAACGATCCCATGAATAATATGTCACCCAAATTCATATTTTTTTTTGTAAATCAGTACAAAAGTTTTATATTAGTATAAATTTTTTTACATTGATAGCATATGATGGTCATATGATAGAACCAGCCTAAAAATGGCCATAGACAAACATTCCTAAGGATGGCCATGAAATAAAGTCTAGAACAAATAGAAAATGAAAAAATAGAAACATTGGAATCACACATCTTGGGGTTGATCACTACTCTGTCCTTTATTTCCTTTCTTCTTTCCTATGTTTTCCTTTATTTCCTTTCTTCTTTTCTACTCTTGTCCAGATTGTTCTGACAATATAATGAGGCATCCTTGTCAAAGTCCAAGGAGGATGGTTAATGGGTGCACTTCATGGAACCCATCAAAACATTGTTACTGACTTCTTCTCTTTTGGCTAACTAAACTTGGATCTCCTGACCTCCTTCATGAGGCTTTTTGAGATTTGAATTCTAGACATCATCTGATGGGAGCATGTAATCATCTTCCTGATCCGAGGAAGAGGAATCCTCCTCTTCTTAAGGAAACAGACTACATGGCTTGCATGCTTTAGATTTGGGCTTCCATTTCACTGGTTTTTAGAACAAGAGTTCTTAACATGATATGTTTGATGGAAAAGTTGTCATTGAAAAGTAGTGTTATCGTAGTCTAGCTACTAGGTTTAGTGAAAATAACTTATTTTTAAATTAATTTTATGAGGAAATCCTTTGTTGATGTCGATTTATATGCAAATATTGCCATAGTTAAATACTCCACAATGGCCTCATGCGGAATCTATGACCAAAAAACGTCCCAAGGTGTTTCCAATACCCATAAACACTAAAGAATGCCATAGATGGGTTGATAAATTTGGGAGACTAATCCAAATGTGCGGCATTTCCATCACAGATATGGAGGGGTCAAAATCTAGGAACCAAGGGGTCAAGAAGAGCCCAAATTTTCCCCAAAACCAGAGCCCCTTGGAAAGAGCATTCTGATAATCCACATGATTCTCAAAATTGACAACGAAGAAACCCTTAGAACAGAAGAGGACCTTACATTCCTTTGTCCAAGTTGAATGGATCGATTGGTAAAGGTTTAATTTATATGACCATATCCCATTGAAACGATAGATGATTCCATTACCTACCAAGAACTCGTAGATTCCATACAAATCTGGATGAGTGATTTCCACTGAACGAACATCCTCAACTTTTTCTACTATAAAATTACCCAGAGAAACTTGGGTTTAAGCCGCCTTGCTTGAGGGAATGAGACGTTTTTGAGGTTCTTTTAAACTTTAGGGAACTTGGCTTTAGATTGTGTCTTTGTAAGAGGAGGCTTGGGAAAGGAAGGCTTTCCAAAAACTACCCTACATTGTCGAAGAGCCAAGAAAAATGTGACATCCTACATATATTATAAACAGAGAGAGGAAAGAGATCCTTCATTTTCTTACCTTCGAAAGGAACGGGTTGTAATCTAGATGGTAGCTCTATTTTGAGTTCCATCGATAGCTTGAGGCCTTTTACGAGATCTGTAACTCTGACCTAGAAAAGCCTTAAATGCCCAGAAATCAATTTGATCGAGATTTGAAAATGCCTCAAAGCAATGACGAGCTTAGCCTTCTCACCAATGGCTTTCCCAACACCAATCTCCTTTAGAAACCCTTAGGGAAAGGTGTTGAATCTTATAGGGTTTTACACGAGGGCTCTTGCTCAACAATCCAACCTTCTTCGTGATAGGGTTCTTGTTCAACAGCCACAACTTCACCATTACAGGGCTCTTGCTCAACAATCGCAACTTCTCTATTATAAACAATGCTCCCATTCAAGAGTAAACCCTTGTTGTGTGCTTCATTACCTACTCTTGTTGTGGTTCTAGCCTGTGCATAGTCCAAGGTCCCAGGTTTAGAAACACTAACAATAATATTTCCAACAAGGGGCACATATTTGCCTTGATTTTCACCCTTAACAGAAGCCAAACCCTCGATTGCATCCTCTAGAATGGTAGTTTTAGCTGGGTTAATGAGTTGCAACATTGTGGTTTTCCCAACTTTTCAAGTAAAGAAAAATATTAGTAACTTGATCACCCAATTTCAATTAAGAAAACAAAAAAAAATCAATTTAAATATTTGAAAATTTATTTTACCATTAAATTTTTTTATTTATAAAAAATAATAAAAATAATAAAAACAAAAACTACACTCCAACATATAATTCTATTAATTATATAATTCTTTTACTTTTAAATTATATAACACTAATATTTTTATTTTTTACCTAATTCCCAATAAAATTAATTTAAAAAAACAAAACTAAACCTCTTTAAAAAGTAAAAACTGGAGTCATGATTAAGCTTTTTGTCTTTTTATGTGCACCACAAGAAAAGTTACATGATCCACAAATGCTACAGCAAACGGTCATCAAAGACTTGTTTGATGCTAAATGAAGCAATCACCCGATTATTTAAAGAGAATGCTGAGACAGAAAATGTATGGATTCTCAATATCTGCAGTACTAATTTTGTCTCGAGTACCTGTTTGCATTGCTGATTTCATATCCTGTGTACCCATTTATGTTTTTTCTCTTCGAGTGCGGATTCTCATGTGTAATTTTTGTGGTTGGTTTTAAGGTATGGTCCGTTTATTTGTGTTGTGCCTCTTAATTGTATAAGCTCATATTTCTCTTTTTCCGATTTTTTCCAACCTTCCTAAATTTTCCAGTACAATTGATTTATGATTTATTAATTTTCCAAGTACTTTGATTATTGTTGCAAATTTGAAAAATTCCAGAATTAACAATGGAGAATAAACTCCTTGCACTCACAGTAACAGAATTTTAACTCTATAACACAAATTTTATCCCATAAAATTGTTTACAAGTTCTTCCTCTATCACGGAGGGATTTACAACTGCTGGACTGTTACAAAACACAGTTCCAGAAACTCTTCTCTGTCTCAAAAAAAAACTTTGCTGTGAATTTCCAATTCACTGTCTCTATTTATTTTAAAAAATAGACAACTCTCTGTCTATTAAAAAAAAAATAGCTCTCTGTCTTACAAAAAAAATATACTCAGCTGTGTATATTTTAATTCTGCACAGTCTCTGTCTTTTTCAACAATTGCACCACTGTGCGTATATAAAAAATCTGCTCTGTCTGTGTGTAAAAAAAATTTACACTATATTTCTGTTCTATTTATAAACAAAATATCTAAAAACAATTAATGTCTTCTGTTGACAAAATTGCCAAAATTCTACCGCTTTAAAAAAAACCTTAATGATGTCATAACTATGCCCGAACCGCTTCAAAGATTCATTTATGTTAAATTGGCTCGCGGGCAGAAATAATGAATTTCCCGCGGTTGTGGCAGAACGGTGGTGCGGTGGTGGTGCACTTGGGCAGAGTATGGTGGAGCCGCCATTCTTGGTGGTTGCGGGGGGTATGGTTACGTAAATTGCCCTCGATAGGTGACCCAATGTCAGTCACAGTGCCACATCTTGGGTCATAGCACGTGACCGATTCCAACTACGGGGGTGGCCGCTTGTTAACCTACGATGTGATTATTGCGTAATCCGTGGTCACAATCAACCTTGCTTGGGTTTAACTTGCCTGCACGATCGTTCACTTTGCAACTCCTTTTAGCGCGATTTGGAATTTACGTTCCAACACTCCCCCTTAATTTCAATGAGTTTTCACACGCACATGCATTTCTGGTATTGGCTTTTACTACTTTCTGATGGCACTGGCAGGATGTCTGCAAATTGATCCTCCGTTCTACAATGATGTAAAACAATCTCACCATTGTTAACCAATTCACGTATGAAGTGAAACTTGGTGTCAATGTGTTTAGTCCTTTTATGAAAAACAGAATTTTTAGACAATGCAATAGCTAAGCTATTGTCACAAAAGATCACTGTCCCTTTTACCTGTTCTTGACATAAGCTTCTCAACATTTTCCGCATCCAAACTGCTTGACAGGCTACTGCTGTAGCTGCCACATACTCTGCTTCTGCTGTAGACAATGCTACAATGGGTTGTTTCTTAGAAGCCCATGAAATGGCTCCTAAACCCATGTGAAAAACATAACCAGAAGTGCTCTTCTGATCATCTACACTTCCAGCCCAATCACTGTCTGTGTATCCAACTAAATCTGAACATTCTGAAGTAGTGTAAAAAATACCAAAACTTTTAGTACCTTTAACATACCTCAAAATTCTTTTTGCTGCTTGCCAATGTGCATCCTTTGGCTTTTCCATGAATCTGGAAATCAAACTAACAGCATGCATTATGTCCGGCCTAGTTGCAGTCAAATACATGAGGCTGCCAACTATGCTCTTTAATAAACTAGGATCAAAATCCTTGCTGCTGTTCTCTCGGCTGAGTTTTAATCCCATCACTGTGGGAGTGATTGCTGCTTTGCTCTCCTGCATGTTAAATCTTTCAAGCACCTCATTAACATACTTTGCCTGTGAGATAAAAATCCCATTTTCATCTTGTTCTACTTGTATTCCCAAGAAGTATCTCAACAAACCCATATCAGTCATTTCAAATTCTTCTTTCATGACTGTTTTGAAATGTTCAATAAGGCAATCATCATTACCTGTAAAAATAACATTATCAACATACAAGACTACAATCAAGATCTTACCATATTGTTCTTTGATGTAGAGGGTGGGTTCTCCCTCACATTTCTCAAAACCATTTTCCAGTAGATATGAATCTATCCTACTGTACCACGCTCTTGGCGCTTGCTTCAGCCCATAAAGAGCTTTCTTCAACTTGCATACTTTGTGCTCTTGGCCTTTCTTTTCATAACCGAGAGGTTGATCAATGTAAACCTCTTCCATTAACACTCCATTCAGAAATGCTGGCTTCACGTCCATTTGGTAAACTTTCCATTTGTTTTGTGCTGCTATGGACAACACTGCTCTCACGATTTCCATTCTTGCAACCGGTGCGAAAGTTTCCTCATAATCTATGCCATGCTTCTGCTTATAGCCTTTGACAACAAGCCTTGCCTTGTGTCTCTCTATCTTGCCTTCAGCATTACTCTTGGTCTTGTAGACCCATTTAACACCAATTACATCTTTACCTTTTGGGAGTTCAACCAAATCCCAAGTTTTATTCCTCTCTATGGCATTTATTTCATCATCCATAGCTTCTATCCATTTCTCATCCTTGATGGTTTCTTCGAAATGAACAGGATCATCAACATGACAATATAAATCAAACAAGGAATTGATACCTTCATTAGCTATATCTTGTTCATAAATTTCTCTCAAACTTCTGAATTTCTTACCTCTTTCAGTAGATGTACAAGTACTTGAAGAAGCACTTGAATTTCCTCCTTGTGGTGTACTTGGAGAAGCACTTTCATTTCTCCTCAAAGGTGTGCTTTGCTGCCCTCTTGTTGGTGTTGCTGTTTGGGGATGTATTTCAGCCACCTCATCATCATTCTCATCATGAGATAAACAATGTTTTACATTCACTGTTTTCTCTATGCTTCCATCCCAAGCTTCCTCTTCAATGAACTGAACATCTCTGCTCACAAGAAACTTCTTGCTGGATGGGTTATATAACCTGTAGGCCTTGGATTCCTCACTGTATCCAATAAAAATACATTTCTCCCCCTTGCTGTCCAACTTCTTTCTTAGCTGATCCGGAATGTGTGCATAAGCCACACATCCAAAAACCTTCATGTGTGTGACACTTTGCTTTGTGCCACTCCATGCCTCTTCCGGCACTTTGTTCATAACTGCTTTTGTAGGGCACCTGTTCAAAATGTACGCTGCACAATGTACAGCTTCAGCCCAATAATCATTAGGCAAATGCTTTGCCTTCAACATACTCCTCGCCATGTCCATTATGGTTCGGTTCTTCCTTTCGGCTACTCCATTTTGCTGCAGAGTATATCTAGTTGTAAACTGTTTGTGAATACCATTTTCTCTACAAAACCGTAGAAAATTTTTAGAGATATACTCACCTCCTCTATCAGTCCTTAAGACCTTGATATGCAGCCCACTCTGTTTCTCAATAAGTGCTTTGAAATTGCAAAATTTTTCAAACACTTCACTTTTATTTTTCAAAAAGTAAACCCAAGTTTTTCTTGTAAAATCATCTATGAATGTTAACACATAGTGGCTGCTTGCAAGTGATGGAGTTTGCATCGGTCCACATACATCTGAGTGGACAATATCTAAGGGTGCTTTTTCCCTTATGCTTTTCCCGGAAGGAAAACTTTCTCTGTGTTGTTTCCCAAGAATACAACCTTCACAAAGGCTGTCAGGTTTCTCTATCAATGGTAAACCACTTACCATTCCTTTTCTGTTCAACAAATTAAAACCTCCAAAGTTGAGATGTCCAAATCTCAAGTGCCATAACCAATTATCATCCTTTGGTTCGCTTTGGTAAGTCTCTTGTGCAACTGCTGCTTTCTCTTCACCATTCTTCAAATCTGCTCTCATTCTGAGAGGGAACATCATGTTCCTTGTCATCTTCACTTTAGCAATACATGCTTTGCTGGGTGGTTTATCCATGATGGTACAAACATCATTATCAAAGAAAACATTATACCCCTTATGAACAAGCTGTCCAATACTTAAGAGATTACACTTCATTCCTGGAACATAATAAACATCTGCTATGGATTTCTTTGCACCTAATCTTGTTAAAACATTTACATCTCCTTTTCCCATAACAGAAACTTTGCTATCAGTTCCTAGTGTGACTTGTGACTGCACACTTTCATCTAACATAGAAAACATTGCTAAGTTTCCTGTCATATGGTTGCTACAACCGGAGTCTAGAAACCATAAGTCCTCATTCTTTTCTTCAGCCATATTACAAACTAAAAACAAATTGTTTTGGCTGATATTTTCTCTTGTGAAATTTGCACTAGTTCCACTTCTCATATCTTGTTTCTTCTTTCTACATTCATTAGCATAATGACCATATTTCTTACAATTGTAACATTGAACATTGGATTTATCATACCTTTGTCCTTGATCATTCTGCTGTCCACTTTGCTGGCTGCCTTGGCCGTGTTGCTGATTTGGATTGCTGCCCCTTCCTTGAGCATTTGATGGACTGTTCCTTCCACCTCTGTTTTGACTTCTGCCTCTTCCTCTTCCTCTGCCTTGCCCTCTTCCTCTTCCGAAAGACATCTGGGTCTTAAAAGCATGTTCAAGAGATGAGTTTTCACTCCTACTCAATCTCTGTTCATGAGTCATCAGTGATGCATGAAGTTCATCCACTGAAAAACTTTGTGAGGTCCTTAGTCTCCTCTATGGTGGTGACAATCACATCAAATCTTAAGGGTAGACTCCTCAAGAGTTTTTCAACAATCCTCTTATATTCAAGAGTTTCTCCATGTGATCTAATTTGTGTAACCATTCCAATCACATGAGTGAAGAATGAGTCAATAGTGTCTGACTCTTTCATACAGAGAGTCTCAAAGTCTCTCCTCAACAATTGAAGTTTTGTTGTCTTCACTTTCACCATGCCCTGAGAAGCTGTCTTGAGAGTTTCCCATGCTTCACTGGATTTCTTAGCTGCTGCTATCCTTGGAAACACACTCTCATGCACTGCTTGATACAAGAAGAAAAAAGCCTTAGCATCTCTCTTCTTATTGTTCTTCAGTGACTCCCTTTCTGCCTGAGTTAAAAGAAGAAACTCTACTTCATTTGCTGGCTCTTCAAAGCCATCCTCAACTAATTCCCATAACTCTTGGGAGACAAATAAAGCCCTCATAGTTATTGACCAGTAGTCATAATTCTTCCCATTAAATTGTGGAAGATGGATATTACCCAAACTCATACCTGTGCTGGCTCCAGCCATTCTGCACTCTTTAACTATGCTTTAAAAAAAACTTGACTGTGTGTTTAAAACTAACCAACTATACTACAACAGTAACACAAAACTGTATAGAGAAATACCTTCGAATTCTTCTTGTCTGAACCTTCACTCTGTTGGAGAGGCTTCTGCAATTTAGAACTCCTTTTCTTCAGCTTATTTGACCTTCAAATAGCCTGAATTGGCTCTAATACCATGTTGGAAATTTGAAAAATTCCAGAATTAACAATGGAGAATAAAATCCCTCTCTAACACAGAGAAAATAAAAAAAATTGCACTCACAGTAACAGAATTTTAACTCTATAACACAAATTTTATCCCATAAAATTGTTTACAAGTTCTTCCTCTATCACAGAGGGATTTACAAACGCTGGACTGTTACAAAACACAGTTCCAGAAACTCTTCTCTGTCTCAAAAAAAAACTTTGCTGTGAATTTCCAATTCACTGTCTCTGTTTATTTTAAAAAATAGACAACTCTCTGTCTATTAAAAAAAAAATAGCTCTCTGTCTTAAAAAAAAATATACTTTGCTGTGTATATTTTAATTCTGCACTGTCTCTGTCTTTTTCAACAATTGCACTACTGTGCGTATATAAAAAATCTGCTCTGTCTGTGTGTAAAAAAAATAAACACTATATTTCTATTCTATTTATAAACAAAATATCTAAAAACAATTAATGTCTTATGTTGACAAAATTGCCAAAATTCTACCGCTTTAAAAAAAACATTAATGATGCCATAACTTTGCCGGAACCGCTTCAAAGATTCATTTATGTTAAATTGGCTCGCTGGCAGAAATAATGAATTTCCCGCGGTGGTGGCAGAACGGTGGTGCGGTGGTGGTGCACTTGGGCGGAGTATGGTGGAGCCGCCATTCTTGGTGGTTGCGGGGGGTATGGTTATGTCCGTACCCCTCAAATGGGTGACCCCCCGTAATCAATCACAGCCGCACATCTTAGGTCAACGTGCAGCCAACCGGTCAACTACGAGGGGTGGCCGCTTGTTAACCTCCGTGCTGATTGACCCCCCGTAATCCGTCGATCACAATCAACTTGCCGCCGGTTTAACTTGCTGCCTGATCGTTCCGCCTGCAACTCCTTTCGTGCAGTTGGTATTTACGTTCCAACAATTACTAAATTATAAAATTAAGTGATGTATAATATCCCTATTTAATTTTCTCACTCACAAATCAATAAAACCAATTAATCGTCACTGTTACATGATAAAGTTGTGGATATTGAAGGTTTCGAGTGATTATGTAAAAAAAAAAAAAATTAAATTGTTATAAATTTTATTTATAAAGAAAGAGGGACTAATCAAATTACAAGCAATATTACTCTTTTTTATTATTATTACGATGTAAATTATTTATTTAAAATAAATTGATTAATATAAATTTAAAATATATATATATATATATATATATATTTAATATTTTATTTAATAATATAAAATATTAATCAAATGGGTCCTCCTCTTTATTTTCACAACGCACATTGAATTTACAACGACATATTTTTAAATTTTTAATATGTGAATTTACCTGTACCCAACATGAGAAGAAGTTAAACTTGTATTTTTAATATATAATTATGTATGTCAATATATTAGAATTATTTTAAAATTATGGAATTCAAAATCCTATAAAACTGTTTCATATGTGAGGAATAAATTATGTAATTAATTACTATGCAATATAGAATGTAATTATTTACTACACAGTGTGGAATGCTTTTTTTTTTTTAAATTGGAAAGATTATTTTTATTTCATAAATCCTAGATTATATGGCCTAACCATTTACATCAGATAAAACAAAATATTTTTTTTGATTTAGACTTCCATGTTCAAGTATATCCAAAACAGGATCTGCCTCAAGCCTGATGACTTTACTATCAACGCTCGCCTCTAAGGTGCCAAATTTAGCTACCATTAGGGTCGCCTTTGGTTATCTGTCGTTCTCCATCAGGTATATCCGACGTGTCAAGCGATCAAGGCGACCCATTAATAGTTTGTTGAGAAATTATTTCGCCCTCTTCCACCTTTTCACTTAATCCTCTAAGGGCTGAATGCCTTCTGTTGCCATCACTTCATAACTTACCACCAAACCTGATGTCGTGAAGCATTGAGAGAAACTAAGAGTGGCTGAACAAAGACCCAGACTACCATAAATAGGTCCCGTCGACCTAAGATTCCCCATCACTCACTACTATCAACATTAAACACGGATATCTGCTAATCTCCATGATATTCTTAGGCCTTTACATTGCAAGGATCTGGACCAACATTTTTCGTGTTGAATTAATGAAGATCCGAGGAGAGAATTAACTCTTGTCCGGTTTGCATTAATATCGACCTATGGGAACCAGCATCACTAAAATTGAAATCCATCCAATTGTCTGACGATATATCTAAGACACGCTTTGGGGAGTAGAGAAGAACGTCCAGGCTTACCACATTTGCACGAAGACTCCAAGTGGATGCACATTAAATCTTTGGGCCAGACCACTATGCATGCGGGGTTTGAATTCCCTATGGTTTTGATCGCATCCACTGTTGTCCTTTGATAATCACTGATGCTTGATCATAACTTATGGCACGGGGATATGACCTTTTCTTATATTATTTAATTCCAAATCTCTGATGCTTAACTCCGCTCCTCGATTGGCCAAACCAGCGGCCACTGCATTAAGGTGTCTTAGAATATAATGAAAGGAGAATTCTTCGAAAAAAAATTAAGAGAACGCTTATTTTTCTCACTACAAGTGGTAGTGTAGAATCAACTGATTTTTCTAATAATTATTATGATAGAATCTCTTAGAATTTTGAGGTTTCATATACCTTGGTTTGTGGCGAGGTCTAAGCCTTTCCACAATGAGAGAAATTCAGCCTTATTGTTTCTCATTGTGCCTAATCCCCATGGGAATTTGATCCCTTCATATTTATCAGGGTATATATCTCTTTTGCAATGCCATCAAAAAATAATAGTGGTAGTGTTTGGTTGTGTTGCCAATCCTGGAACTATTCCTTGTCCATTCTTAAGCATTACACTTTGACTGCATTTATTCCTTGTCCATTCTTAAGCATTACACTTTGACTGCATTCAATCAAACTCTGAAGCTGCTATCATGGTCTGAGAAAGAGTTTATATTTCACTAACTCCACTCCAATTCCGATAATCCTTCAATCTCTAGTAACTTAAGTCCTTTTGCCGACAACAATTCTGCTCGCAGTAATAAATCTTTTTTAGTTGTTTGCATTATTGAGAGAGATGCATCTCTGAAGATGACTTTATTTCTTTCAAGACAAAATTTCAAACATAATAATTTGGGTAAGGTTCTCGTTTGATGATGGGTAAATGGATATTATGAAATGGACAAACGGAGGGGAAAAATTCAAACATTTCCTTCCAACTCGAAGGAATAGAGAGAATGTGATATACCTTATCCAAATCCATTTTCCATACTCATAGGGAGAAGGAGCACTTGTGGAATAAATGAGAAATTGTTTCCTCTTCACTTCTGCATAGAGCAGCACACCAGGATGGACCCTTTATATTTTTTTCCTTACATTCTCTACTGTTAGGATTTTACCATGAATAAATTTCTAGCATAATAGATTCACCTTTGGGATGGAATCATTATTCCATATTGATTTCTAGATCTTGGTGGAGGAGCAAAACGAAAATTTTCTCAATAGAAATTATACCCTTGTTTGACTATGTATTGCATTATCTTGACAGACTTACATATCTGATGGTCATGATATCCCTCTTCTATAGGGGCTAGCCCATTCAGCAATGGAATCATCGAATTCCACTTACTCTACAGATGTGAAGGAAGGTCATGGCATTCCCAACCTTGCCACACTCTGAACTATCCCAAGCTGATATATCTTTAAATCTCACAATCTCATTGTCCTTCATCCATGTGATGAGGGGTTGGATATTGTTTTGAAATTGATTTTTTAGGAGAATTTTTTCCTTCCACAAATTAATTGTTGCCCAGTTCCTTGCCTTCCATCCGAAATTGTCAATGATTAATGGGCTTGTGGCCTTGCATAATTTCTATACTTTTTGACCATTATCTATACATTGAACTTTCTTTGTTCTACTACATGGGACTATGAAATTATATTTTTAGAAAAGAATCCTTCCACCAATCCTTTGAGTATGTCCATTGGCTTCCACTTGTAAACAAATTTTTTGCCCAACGCTATGTTCATCATCACTGGATCTCTGATCTCAAAACCCCCATGCTCTTTGGGGAGCTGCACTATATTCCAATTGATCAAGTAAATTTTTTTGTTATTGTTCTTTGCTCTCTTCCATAGGAATTTCTAATCACAATGTTGGTTTTTTTAAGTATTCCCATTGGTGCTAAAATCCTAGAGCACATATAGATTGGAAATGTTGACAAAACTGGCTTGATTAAAATGTTTTTCTCTGCCAGGTTCGCCCAATATTCCCCCCATCCTTCTATTTTCTTCTTGAATTTTTGGATAATTTCCTCCCAATCTTATTTGAAGGGAATACCTATGGAGATTGTAAGTCCCAAGTATTTAAAGGAATTCCACCCTTTTTGAGCAAGAGATCTAAAACTAGTATTATTTCTCAGAGGACACGCTCAGAACAATTCTAGCCATATAGGTGACTCTAACTTTTATTAACTAATCCCCCATAGAGTTTAGATAGGTTCCTAGTTTTTTTTTTAATATGGAAGAAATGAATTTTGAAGCTTCTCCCAATAGGATGGTGTCATCAACGAATTGGGAGTGGTTGACTTCTTTGCTAATTTTGGCAATGGAAAGACCAAGCATCGAACCACTTACCCAAACTTCCTCCAATTTTCTACTTGGAATTTCAGTTACTAGAATATATAGTAGAGGTGAAAGAGGATAACCTTGACAAAGACCCCTAGAGGCTTCAATTGAGGGAGTCGGCCTACCATTGAACAAAGGAAAAATACAAGGGGATCCAATACAAACATTTATCCACTGAATGAAATTAGAACTAAATCCAAGCTTATATATAATACGAAAGAGGAATGGATGACTTACCCAATCGAAGGAATCATCCACATAAATTTTTATTACAAATCCCAGTTCATCCCTTTCTTCTCTTGAGTGAATCGCCTCTTGCACCAAAATAATATTTTCCAAGATATTCTTATGTTTAATAAATTCACCCCGATTCTCAAAAATTAATATTGGAAACATTATCTTTAACCGCCCTGTTATTATTCTGCCAAAACCTTATATGATGCATTGTGAAGGGATATGAGGAGAAACCTATTGAAAGTTGTAGCATTGAACCCCTTTCAGAATTAAGGAAAAAAATGTTCAATTAGTGCTTCCTCCTACCTTACCTTTAGATTTGGTCTAAATGATCATTCTCATCAGATCTCTTTTGATCAACGACAAACTTTTTTTTTAGAAATTAATATGGAATTTTCAGGCCCAAGAGCCTTATCCCGATCCATAGCCCTTATAATATTAGTTACTTCCTCTTCCTTGATTTCTTTCATCAAATATATGTTCTCTTTAGTGATATTTGGAAGTAAAGTAGACATAAATTATTCAAACTTATCATGATTTAGATATGCACCTGATGAGTAGAGAGACTAAAAATATAGGAAGGCCTCAATTTTTATCTCTAAAAACAAAGACATAGTGATATTTCCTTCAAGGGTTATTTAGTGATTCCTATTCCTGAACTCCCATGATTTTGTCCATTTATGGAGGAATGAGTGTTCTAATCCCCTAATTTTATCCATATACTTCTAGAATTGAGCCTCCAAAGTTCTTATTCTTTTTTATTTTCTAGAAATATCAATGATTTAAGCCTCCTTTCCTTTTCAATATGTAATTCTTCTACATTGTCACTTTCCATTGTGACTATGTGCTTCTCAATCTCCATAATTAGTTCCTCTTTTCTTTTTCTCGCTGAGACATACTCCTCTTGGCCGATGTCCTCAATGCTTGCTTCACTAAATTAATATTCTAATCCCATACATAATTCGGAGATTCATTTCCAATTAATCTCCATGAATTTGTATTGTGATCCATGACTCCTACCTCCTTCAACCAGGGAGGATTAAATCTAAAAGGAATAGGGACCAAATATTTGTTTTCCAATACCAACAATATTGGTCGATCATCTAACTCTCCCAACACCTAAATGGAAGAGAAAGGATCCATACTATTAAGTATCTAGGAAATTTGAATTAGATATCATTCCATCCAAGCTACAATGTAACTAGAACTACTTATTTTTTTGGTCCAAGTGAACCTCCCTCTCCTGGGCTTGACATCCAACATGTCCCATTTTGAGATGAGATATTCCACTTTTTCTCTAAATGGATCCTACACTATATTTCCACCCTTCCTCTCATATGAGAGTAAAATGGTATTAAAATCTCCACCAATGATGGAATTCTAATTCCATTAATCATTATTTGGCCTTATGATTTTATCCCAAAAATCAAGTTTCTCCCAATATGTAGAAGGGTGGTTTATATTTATTAGCATAAACCATACCTTATTTTCCTTCCTTTCTATTCTTTTAGCTATCCAATTTTAGATTCTTACAGGTTTGATCAACAAAAACTAGATTTATCCCAAAATGTGTCAATACCTCTAGATGCACCCGAGGAGCTTTAACTTACTCCATTGTTATCCTTCCAAAAAAAAATTAGCCACATTTTTTAATTCTTCCTCATCCAACTTTATTCCTGCAAAAAAGGAATAGAGGGTTTTTCCAATTTGATTAGATCTTTTACTCAGAGGACTTTAAGGGGACCTTCATTTCCCCTTATATTATAAGAGAGAACTTTCAATTGGGAGGTGAATATGCTTTGAAACTTCCCTATGACGTCCCTAATGTTGCCTTACTTCCTGAGGACTTTAACAACCCTAAAATTGGTAATTGGTTGCCAAGATTTTTATTTTACTCGGCTTATTTTTCCGTAATACCCTTCTTGGAGTGTCTTCCTTTCCTCTTTATCATGTTTCTCATTTCCTGACTTCTTTTTTCCTCAATGACACCTTGTGACAACTTCATGCTCCTAGTCATTATTTCCCTTGGGCCTTCCTGGGGGTCTCTAGAATTCTTTGGAAAAGAATAAAGTTGCATTATCTGATAAATAACTGGACTGCCTTCTACTAAAGGAATTGATGGTGAAGGATAATGAACTAGACAGATTCATTTTTGGTATTTAGTGATTTTCCCTTCCTCAATGACACCTTCCTTCTTCTTTTTCTACTACATGCCATGGTTGGACTTCTTCTCGTGTTTCGTTCAATTGCGAATCCTCAGGAGATTACAAAACCCAAAAAGGGTCCACTAAGGTGGAGGGGACATTGTTGCGTTGATTATAGTTCTTGTTCTTTATATCACCTCTCTTGTTACCTCCCTTCCTCTGATGTTTCCACTGCTCTTGATGATTTCCCACTATGCGCTCTTTATTGGCTCAAGCGTTCTTGCAATTCTCGACAAAATTCCCATATTTGTGGAAAGCCTGACACTTGAAGGGGAGTTGTTCATAGTATAAAATTTGACAATGTTTTCAGCCTCCCATTGTGAAGAAACTATTTATTAGAAGACCCTTCCCCAAGTTGACTTTGACACATATTTTTGTGCATGAAAACTGTCCTCCCTTGGGCTTGCCTCTATCAATGTACTTTCGTACTCCATTACCAATGACACACAAACATTAATCACTCTAGCATGATAGGGGAGCTCAAGGAGTTTTACCCACACTAGTACCAAATTTGGAATGTCCTTTTCTAGATGTCATAATTTGTAAACCAATCAAAATCCTTTAAATTTAAAAAGAGGTACATATAAATATTTTGGAGGGAAAAGAAGAAAAAATACTTTTTTTAATTATACTTTTGGCTGATCTCCTTATAGGTTTACGCAAATTTCAAGTGTAGACACTCGTTGGATGCAGAATTAAATTCCACATCCAACGAGTAACCATTATGCATACTTTCGAGAAGGCCCACATTGATAAAAACTGTAGATACATTAAAAAAATGTGTAAAACACATTTTTTTAATGTATCTACAGTTTTTATCAATGTGGGCCTTCTCAAAAGTATGCATAATGGTTACTCTTTGTATGTGGAATTTAATTCCGCATCCAATGAGTTTCTACACTTGAAATTTGAGTAAAACTATAAGGAGATAAGTTAAAAATACAATTTAAAAAAGTAGTTTTCTTCTTTTCCCTCCAAAATTTATAACTATTATTTTATCATTTTTCCTTAGGAGGCCACTTTTAGGCCGAAGTTTCCTCTAATAGACCACTTGTTTAAATACATACCCCTATTGTTGAAAAAATAGGGACCATTCACATAAATAACCTCTCTATCTTCCTTGAACTCAAAGAGGAAGGAACAACAACCATTACCCATAACATATATTCCTAGACCTCCTTTCATTTTACTTTTCTAATTCTTCTTATCCCACTATTTAATTAATTTGGGCGAAGGCCACAACCTAATAGACTTTCCAAACAAGGAGTGGTTTAAAAATGCCAATGTTGAGCAACAAAAAATCGAGAGCATTTCAACTAAAGGAATGTCTTATGCTCATTTTCTAAACTTGGAAGGATTGTCCTTGGATCTTTCCTTCACCGGGAGGGAAGCAATCAATGCCTGGAAAGTAGCTTCATTGTCGAGTAGAGGGGGAGGAGCCCACTTTAGGCTTTCCATGTCATGATATTAGTCGGAGGCTAGATTTTCTGAGGTTATACAGCACAAGTGAGAGTTATTATATAGAATGGTTTATTATAATTTGTTATTATTTTGATATTTTTTAGTGAGAAAAATTAGAGGAATTGGCTTATATGATTTTTCTAGTTGAAAATTTTAGCTAGAATATTTAGGGTCTAGAATATTCCAAATCCATTTTTGGGTATTAAATGATACTTTTTTGTGTCAAAACATTGTAATCATAGTTCATTGTCCTTTGGTTCTTTTCTACACACCAAGAGCTTCTTAGCCATGTGAAAATAACCTCAAATATAATTTGTATGAAAAAGCTATCTCTCTGCCAAGTTGACCTACAATTTTGAGCATTGTGGTACTAAGTGGATGTCATGTCAACCCCCATTACTCATTGTGAGGTTAGCCACATTTGAATCGAATTGCAACAAATCACCATCCAATCCGGACTTAACACTTGTCAACATCTCACTAGTCTACCTCAGGGGAAATATTTCGGGAATATTCTAAGGAATATTCTTTTTGCTGATTGGGTTGTACGGATGCCTAGTTAACATCCCTGTCACCAAAATCTACCTATTTGTGCAATCGAACAAATCACTCTAACTTTATCATACGGACTACGTTTTGAGTGAAATGAAGCGCGCCAGAATCAGGAAGATGAGAGCTATCCGATCGTTTAGGTTTCGAGCAATTCTGAGCACTTTCATTTTTTAGAAATTTTTTTCCCTAATTCAATTTCTGATCAATAGTGGAATTAAAAGTGTACATCAAGCCATATGAAGGCAAGATTATTAAATTATATCATTAATTGCAATAGTTAGAAGATTATTTCAATCTTTGTAATATACAAAAGGAGAAGGAAATTCCATTTTCCTGACCAATACAAAAAGGCCATGCACTAACCTAATGGAAAATCCATAGAAGATCATTAGGCTATAGGGTGATCCACTGGCTGCTAGGTGGTAGGTGTTCAAAACCTTCATCAAGTCCTATATGTAAACTATTAACTATGTAGAGAACCAATGGAAACATAGCTTAAATGTTGATTGTTTAACCATTTTTCAAGTTGTCTTACTCATCTTCTTGTTTTTCAACATAAGATGTTTGTTTTTAAGGGTTTTACAAACATGTGTTTTTTGTTTTTCTTTGCAAGATTTTTTGCAATGATTTTTTTTCGTTTTTTTCTTTTTTGCAAAGTTTAAAAAATAATAACATTAATATTTTGAGGTTATGATTTTTTACATATTTATATATCGTTAATTAATAATTCAATACACATAAATTCAATTGTCACTAAAAAATAATAATTTTAAACACTCGACAAAAAATACACATTTTGCACATAGATATAATTAAAAAAATACTATTTTAGGAATTTTTTTGCTACAATTGACATGTTAAATAAAAGTTTTTTTATGAAAAATAAATAGATAAATTGAGAAAATAGAAAATTTTATGAATTTTATATTCAAAGATGATGAGAATTTTTGTTCCAAAAGAATTATTGATAAGATTTTAAGCCAAAAAAAAAAAAAAAAAAGTAATAAAAATATTTGAAAAAGCTTAAAAAAACATTTAAAAATAAAAAATAATTGAAAATTTTATTTAAAAATATTTAAAATATATATTTAAAAATAAATAAATAAACATTAATATATATATATAAAATGATGCCCCTCTGGCCTGCGATAGGGCAAGGCCAATTCTGAGAAGCGGCCTTTACGCTTAGGGCCTCTAGGAACTTTGGCTAGGTCAATTCGACCTCTTCACATGGGCGAGCGAAGAAATGTGTGCAACTCCCCATTTGCCAGGCCTGAGGCCCGTTGGGCCCCTGAGTGGGCCAAGTTGATTCCAAGAATTGACTTACCCGCCTAGGGACCTGCGGGGCCTCCAATAGATAAGCAGGGAGTTGCATTCTTTTTTAATTATAATTTTTTTTTAATGTTTTTTTTTTTTTTAATTTATAATTATTTCTTTTATGTTTTCTTAATTGTTTTTTCATTTGCATTTTAAAGATTTTTTTAAATTTTTTTTTAATTATTCAATCAATATTATTTCTTTTTCTTTTTGAGGTTAATTTTTTATATATTTTTCCTAAATTATGTTTTCTTGAGAATATTTACTTTCTTTTATTTTTTTTATTTTTTCGGTTATTTATTTATTTATGTTACATTTTTATAGTAATGAGATTGTTAAATTCTTTCACTCTTAATTAATTTGCAACATTTTAGAAACTATTTCCAAAGTTTATTAAAGTTTTCGTAAAATTAAATATTAAACTTATTTTTTTAGAAATTGAAATTATTTTTTGAATTTTTTAATTTTTGATTGGAGGATAACTAATTTTATGTGGTTTAAGATAAAATATTATATTAAAAAAATAAAAATAAAAATAAGAAAAAAACTTTTAATCACCAAGTGTTCTCATAATTTAATTTAAAAAAAAAAATCCAAATATATAGATTTTTCCATACTTACTATTTCTTTTCAAAAAAAAAAAAAGTTTCCATTATGTTTTGAGTGTTTACTAACCATGGAAACTAACTGATTTAAAAAACAAAAGCAACAATGATGCATACGACACTAATTTCTTCCTTACTGATTTTCTTTAATTTTTGCCTTGCTGATTTTTATTATGAATGGACTTGGTTCAATCATTTTCCTCAATAAACCTTACCTATATTATACATTTTCATAATTTATTTTTAAATCATGGAGCATTATAAAAAATAAAAATTAATTCAACAATACAATAAATAAAATTCTCTTTTTTTCTTCAGAATTTTAATCATTATTTAAAAATATAAAATAAAAAAATAAATTTTAGGAATATTTTGCACTAACACTTAAGTCTTTGTGTAACTAATTTTTTTATTTTAATATACTAGACATTATAATTTTTTATATTAGATATTTTATTACATATGAATTCTTTGCCATGAGATTAAGACGACACAAGATATTTCATATCATTTTGATTTTTTCGGCATAGAAATTCTATCATAAATTATTTATTTGCCACAAAATTAATATGAGTATAAATTTAAAGTTAAATAAATAGAGTTTACAATAATCAGCTTTTTAAGAAATTATATATATATATATATATATATATATATATATATATATAGACACACATTGTATTTTCTCCTCATTTGGTACCATAAGCTAAAGATGGAATAAAATGTGCACAGATACATTTCAATAAACACTTAACTATTGTAACAAACAATAATGTTGGGGCTAATGTTTCATCCAAAATTATCTATACACATAGATCTCTGTTTTTCTCGAAGGTTATTTAGTCCATTGATTGCTTCTGTTACTTCCATTCATTATATTAAAGTGTGTTTCATTATTCCATTTATGAATTTGTTCATGCATTCAATAACTGCTATTTATTACATTTTACATAAGAGGTAGGTACTAAGCAACAACTCCGTATTACACTTGTTTATGTTTGATTTTTTTGTTTTTTTTTTATATTTGATTTTTTTTCATGTTTTAATTTTTGTTTTCTTTTGTATATTTCATTTTTTATTTATATATTTGTTTATTATTTTATTTTATTTTATGTTATTTTTTTATGCAGGGTCTGTGTTGATCATCAACTAGCAACCTAAACCCATTATGTGTAAATTTGATAGTTGAATTTAATATTTTCATTATAATAGATTGAGTTCGCCCATAGAATGTGTCAATTTCATGGTTGGCCTTTAAGTTTTCATTACAATGGGTCGACTTCGCTTACATTGTGTGTCAATTTGATGGTCGATTTTTAATTTTTTGGTACAATGTGTCCAGTTTTCTTAGTCTAAGATTTTAAAATTGCTATACTTTTAACTTTTAAAAAACAAATTACTCTATAATGACTCTTTTATTTAGGTGTTCATTTTTAAAGTTTCTTTAGTCATAAAATTTATCCATCATTCAATGATTGAAATATGTTGAAAACTTAAGGTTTTTTGTACTCATGATCTCTGGTTTTAATTCCATGGTTGAAAATTTGTCAAAATTTTAAGGTTTTTTTCCAAGTCATGACAGTTTATCCTTAATGCTATGGTTGAAAGAAAGTTATAAGTATTTTTTATTTAACACCATTGCCGAAATTTTTTGAAATTGTAAGGCTTTTCATAGACGTGATATTATTTTTAATGTCATGCCTAAAAATCATTGAAATTTTAAGGCTTTTCAAAGATATGATATTTAATATTTAATTCCATGCTTGCAAATCGTTGAAATTTTAAGACTTTTCAGAGACATGATATTTTAACTTTAATGTCATGCCTCAAAATCGGTGGAATTGTAAGGTTTTTTGGAGTCATGATATTTTATCTTTAATGTTATTATTAAAAATTTTAAAAATAAAAGACACACAAAAAATGGATTTTACATCCAGTTTAAAAAAATGTTGAAGATTTAAACTGAAAAATGAAACAAAAATGAAAAAAAATGTTATTCCAACATCAACACTTTTCATTTTGAGGTTGTTTTTTCATTTTTTTGGGGGTTTTCTGGATAGAGTTCTCATTTTGAGGCAATAGTTCTCGTTTGATTTGTAAATTTGTTTGGATCCATTGGAATAACTTGAAGAAAAGAAAGGGTAGAGAGTAAAATTGTACACCACTAGCTTTAGGAATATGATGATTGTGTTAGGTATGACTCATAAGAGCCCAAACATAATCCTTAAATGTATAGAAGGTCTATTCAATCGTTTGTGAAATAAAATGGTCATATTCAAATTGATAATTGTCAATGAGGCCTATGTACGAGCATAATACTTGAAGAACATACTAGCATGATGATTCTTATAATGATGAGAAGATAAGTTGAAATGGAAATTTAAGAAAATGATAACTATAACACATCATTACAAAGATCAAATAAACCACCACGTTAATTGTAATATCAATGGTAATAATGAAGATAATTGTCAGAATATATATCTAGAGATGGATCCAATGAATCATAATAAGCATTCCAAGAAGAAGAATCTACTATCCACATATTCATGCAAACTATTAGGGAGCAACTTGGATATGGGTGAGAGGATTATTTGTAGCTTAGTGTAGAAGGTGGTAAATCTAAGTATCCTTCGTCACAAGGAAGAGAAGGAGAATATAAAATTGTTCCATATTAAGATCTAGGTTAAAAATACCAAGGTATATTCTCTATTTAATTCTAGTTCATAAGCCAACCATATATAAATTGATTTCTTAAGCAAGCTTGGGTTGAACTTTGATGACCATCCTAGCCCAGATTTGTTATCAAACAAAAAACGACCACCTTGATAAAATTTATCAAATTGTCAAAATATATCTTTGTACGATGGGTTTTCCACATTAAACCCCACCTTCATATCATGCAATAAATTCTCAATTTGATTTTTCCTTGATTAAATCGAGAAAATTCAAATTTCCACATAAACAGACAACTTGGATGATGTTAACTGGAATGAAAGGGCTTGCGTCACCCAGTTTAATTAGTAAATTAGATTTGGAGGAGTTAGAGTTCAGTTAAGCATGTATGATTTCTAATTTGTAATGATCAAGGTCAGTTATCTAAGTTTGTTTTCAATTAAACTAGTTCCAAGAACTAGTGGACTTAAGTGAAACTTAGTGATCATCTAGTTAATGGATCAATCATCCCAAAATAGATAGTACATGCAGAGAATTCAAGATACCCAGTTGATATGAAGATTCCAAGGAAGTGTAACATTAGTTGTATACTAGTTCTAAGTGTACAAGTGTTGAATGCAGTTAGATGATCAACCTAAATGAAGTGCACAATCAATTTAAGGAATTACCTAAATAATAGGAGTTTAATTCCTTAAGGAATGACACAAGGAAGTAGGAGCTAATCCAAGGCAGAGATTGACTAAGTTTGGGTCAAAGGCCTTTAGTGAGCAGAGAGATAGGTTGTGCACTTGCAGGGTGAGCTCAGTTGAGAAAAGAAATTGAAATACATATCTAATCCTTTGATTAATGCAAGAGGCTTTGAGGTTCTATAAGTTTTCTTTCCCTAGATAAAAATACGTGTTGCATGTGTGTTATTTCTTCATGCATGTCTGTAATTTTTGTTCTAAATTGTGAATTAATGTTTGCAGAGCAATAGAGTAGGTTTGTGTCTTGTGATTTTGATTGAAACTTCATAAGAAATTGCAAATCTACAACATAATTTATACATGGTATCAGAGAAAGATTTAGAGGAGAGAAAAAATTTGAAGTTGTTTCTTATAGGTTTGAATTTGGAGATCAACGTTACAAGTTTTCTTCAGAACTGAGAAGATGGCTTTCAATGGACTAATGCTAGAGTTATGGGGGCTTCACTTAATGAACCTCTAACATATCATGTGTATTCTTGGCATAATAAAAAATACCCTTAATTTTACTAAATATTGGAAAATACCTCTAAAATCACATTATTTAACCCCCTACCAATATGAACCCAATACACCTTCTCAATTTAAACAACCCCTACATTCACTAGATATTGTAGGCATCCATTTTTTCAGTCACATTCTTTATACCCCTTTATGTTTTTTCATTAACTTTGAGATCCATTTTTTATATCTACCAATATAAAAACCCTTTACCTCCTATTATATGATAAATATATTATGTCATTTTTTGCTCAATATATATCCCCTAATGATTGTGATATGGTATTTCTCCCCCAGTGAAGGTTTGGAGGCTAGAGTATGCCTTGGAAGGCAACTCTAATTTTGTTTCATAAAAGGATCACAGGAGGTAGTATTTGATGACAATGGATTGCTAGAATACATTAAATCGGATGTTGCAAAACCAAAAGCATTTGATGCCCAGAAACTTGCTCAGTGGAAGAAATATGTAGCCAAAGTGATAATAATCATATTGGAGAGAGTACGTGATCATATTGTCTCAAATCTTCAGGGAAAGGAAAAAAAATTTACGATGTGGAAATAACTAGCATAATTGTTCGAGAATAATAGTGACCACAAGAAGCCGACACTGAAGGGTAAACTTCGAAGTATCAAGATGCAGAAGAATGGAACAATTCCACGGTATCTAAGTAGGTTTACACAGTGTCATGATGAACTTGGAGGGGTTAGTGTTAATTTCCCTGAAGAATACTTGGTAAGCCTAGCCCTTCTGGGCCTTCCCAAAAGTTGGCACAACTATCAAGATTTGGTGAGTGGTAGGGAGACATTACTGAATTGGGAGCACTTATAGTCTCATTTGGTACATGAGGAAATAAGGAGGAATAATAGAGATGGGATTTCATCAAAGGGTGAGGATGAATAAAAAATTGCATTGGTTGGAAAGGAAAATAATGGAAAAGGGAAAAAATCCCAATCCAAACTAGAATCCATTCAAGGGGGAAACAAGAAATATTTATAAAAAATTAAATTCTTCCATTACAATGAATTCGAGCACTATACCATGAAGTGTACACACAGTAAGATAAGAAAGAAGACCTCAAGAGGAGCAAAAGGTGAAGCCTTGGCTTCATAGTTCAAGATTGACTTTACCCTCATTGCATACATGGCTATCACAATGATGGGGAGCATGTGGTACTTGGACTCAGGTGCATTGTTCCAATGACATGGAATAGAGATTTTTTCAGTGATCTAGAAGAGAAATATTTGCATATGCACATTGAGATGGGGGATGAAATAAGGTAGAGCAGGACCAGGATTGGTTCGATCACCCTTCAGAGGGATTCGGGCTCCCCCTTCAGGCTCAAGAATGTCATTTTCATTCTAGGCCTAAAGAAAAATCTTGTCTCCGTTATAGTTTTGGAAGAATGTGGTTATGATGTGATCTTTAGCAAAGGAAAGGAATTCCTGAGACACATAGCCATGGGATAGGTGAAGCATATTAGGGTTCGTGTGAAGAAACTGTACAAGCTAGATGTGGAGGATTATGTTGAATTGAGCACAAAGGCGGGAAAGTGTAGAGTCGTGATGTTGATGAACTTTGGCATAGAATACTTGGCCATTTGCATCATGGCCCTTTGAATGTCATGCAACAGACAACCACATGCCTCCCTAAAGGAGAACTTGAGCAATAGGATGTATTCAAAGGATGTACTTTGGGGAAGTACACAAAATCCACTTTCCATGATCTGGACAACAAAGTGCATGCAGTCTTGGAAAGGATCCACCCTGATGTATTTGGACCATTCTTGAAAACCTCCACTTCTAGGCATAAATATTTTGTCATTTTCATTGATGACTTCTCACAAAAGTGTTGGATCTTCTTCATGCAGAAGAAAGATGACACATTCTCCAAGTTCGTATAATTCAAGGCACTGGTTGAGAAGAAACAAGTAAGAAGGTGAAGGCTCTCAAGAGCGATAAAGGAGGTGAGTACATGTCAAATGCGTTTAATTTTTTTTTTTGTAAAAGAAAGAATTCCTTAGGAGTTAACAGTACCCCACAACCCACAACATAATGGGGTGGCTGAGAGAAAGAATCGTAGAATTGTGGGAGCAGCGAGGGCGATGTTCCATGACCAAGGCCTACCTCTGCACTTGTGGGCCGAAGCATGCAACACAAAAATCCATTTATAGAACTAGATTCCTCATCATATCCTGGGCATTATTACACTAGAGAAGGCTTTCTCAGGGAGGAAGCCAAACGTGTTGTACTTCAGGATTTTTGGAGCCTCTATCTACAACCAAGTCTCCAAATATGCAAGGAAAAATCTAGAGTCGAAAGCAGAGTTGGGAGTATATGTGGGTTACACAGAAACTCCCCACAAGTACCATGTGTACTTTTCATCCCTTATAATAACAATAATGTGAAGGGATGTAAAATTTTATGAGGAGAAAGCGATGTGGTGCTTTGTTGAGAGGGATCTTTAGCTCCCACTTGAACTGGAGCTCTTAGCTCCAAAGGAGTAACCTCAAAAAATTATGGAGAGGCCACAAACTGAGGAGCAAAGAGTGGAGACAGTCACTCAAGCAAAACCATCCAGAGAAGGCAGGAAAAGAACTAGGTAAGTTGAGAGACTTGTGCAGGCTACGAGGGAGAATATGGGTGCTCCTTCAAATAAATTCAAGCAAAGAAGGTCACCATATCGGTACACTGGCCACATGGATCTAATGACTGAGCTTGTAGAGAATAAGACATCCTATTTCGTGGAAGTAGTAGAGTAACATGTAAAGGTTGATGAAATGGTGGAGGAGTACGAATCCATTGTAAAGAAAAATGTTTGGGAATCTGTCCCAAGACTAGCAGACATATCAGTTGTGGGTTTGAGATAGATATTAAAGATAAATAAGATAGCAGACATAAGCATATAAAAGTACAAGGCCATGTTTGTTTCCAAGGGGTACTCTCAAGTTGAAGGGATTGACTATGAGGAGACCTTTTCTCCTATAGAAAGGTACTCATCCATCAGATCAATTCTTTCTCTTATTGCGCAAATGGGGTGGAAGATCCACCACATGGATGTGAAAACAACATTCCTCAGTAGATTTATTGAGTATGAGGTGTACATCAAGCAAACAGAAGGGTTCGAGACTTTTGATCGAGAGTCTGATGTGTGCAAACTCAAGTGATCGTTGTATGGTCTCAAGAAATCACCTCATGCTTGGTACACTAGGATCAATAAATATCTCACTAGTTTGGGCTTCACCAAAAGTGAAGCAGATGCAAACCTCTATCATATTTTTGTAGAAGGTAAATTTTTAATTATTTCCTTATATATTGATGATTTGATTTTAACTGGTGATGAACAACTAATTAGATCATGCAAGGAGGACCTTGCAAGAAAGTTATAAATAAAGGACATGGGTCTTAAGAACTACTTCCTTGAATTGGAAGTGTGGCAAGGAGAGGGGAATTTTTTGTCTCTCAGGGCAAGTATGCCAGTGAGATACTTCAAAGGTTTTGCATGGATATTTGCAAACCTATGGAGACTCCTCTAGCAACCAACTGGAGGAAAGAGGATGCCACTTCAAGTGAGGAAGTGGCTACTACTGTTTACCGGTAGTTGGTGGGTTCACTAATGTATCTTGTGAACACACGACTAGATATGTGCTATGCATTCAACCCATTGAGACAAGCCATGGTTCAGTCGACTAAATTTTTTTGGAGTGCACCTAAGCATGTTCTATGGTACCTCATATGAACTACATAGTTTGGACTATGCTACATAGAAACAAAGGGAGTGAAGTTGTGTGGCTTCATAGATGTAGATTAGATAGGGATTCCATCGGACTGAAAGAGTACGTTAGGTGGAATTTTCAGTGTTGGATCCATAGCAGTTTTTTGGTACAACATGAAGCAAATATCTATGGTTATTAGTTTGACAAAAGCATAATAAATGGCTTACAATCAAGAAACATGTGAGGCGATCTGGATGAGAAAGATACTTGTTGGATTGTTTGGTCAAATGATGGATCCAATTTTGATCTACTGTGATAATCATATTTGTATCAATCTCTCTGATAATCTTATTTTTCATGATCAATCCAAGAATATAGATATTTGGCATCACCATTTACGAGATTGTGTGCAGAGGTGGATCATGTTGTTTTTGTACATTCCAACAGAGGAACAATATGTTGATATTTTGATAAAGGGCTTGTCAAGTGAGAAGTTCAAGTTCCACAAGTGCAGGATAAGGATGGTTGATAATCCATTTCTTGCTGAGAGGGAGTCTTGAAAAATGGAGAAAGAAATTCTCAATTTCATTTTTCCTTGATTAAATTGATAAAATTTGAATTTTCACGACAAAAAAAAACTCGTATGATGTTAACTTGAGTGAAATGGCTTGTGTCACCCAGTTTACTTAGTAAATTCAAGTTGGAGAAGTTAGATTTTAGTTAAGCATGTGTGATTGCTAATTTGTAGCGATCAAGGTTAATTATTTAAGGTTGTTTTCAGTTAAACTAGTTCCATTTGGAAGAACTAGTGGAGGGTCAAGTTGTGTAGTGGAACTTCAATAAAACTCAATGATCATCGAGTTAACTGATCAATCAGCCCAAAATAGCTAGTGCATGCAGAGAATTTGAGTTACCCAGTTGAGATGGAGATTCCAAGGCAATGTGACATAATTGTAGATTAGTTCTAAGTGTACAAGTGTTGCATGTAGTGAGATGATCATCCTAAAGGAATTTTGCATTCAATTTGAGAAATTTCTTAAATAATAAGGGCCCAATTCCTAAAGGAAAAACACAAGGAAATATGATCTCAAGCCAAGGCATAAATTAAGTAAGTCTGGATGAGATGCCTTCAGTGAGAAGAGAGATAGGTTGTGCACTTGAAGGCTGATCTGAGTGGATAAAAACAATTTTAATACATCTCTATTCATTTGATTAATGCAAGAGGCATTGGGGTTTTTAGAATATTTATTTCCCGGGATAAAAATACTTGTTGCATGTGTGAAATTTCATTGTGTACATCTGAAATTTTTGTTCTAAATTGTACATTAATGTCTGCAAAGCAGTAGAGTATGTTTGTGTCTTGTGATTTTGATTAAAACTTCATGAGTAATTGCAAATATAAAGCGTAAATTCTACATAAATTGATATGGTAAACAAGCTTGGGTTAAAATTTTATGATCATCCTAGCCCATATTTGTTATCAAACAAAAAGTGATCACCTTGATAAAATTTATCAAATTATCAAAATATACCTTTGTACTATGGGTTTTCCAAATTAAACCCCACTTTCGTATCATCAACCCATGAAAATGAGGGCATCCTCCTTCCCATGTTTATATTCTTTCTATACCTTTTATATAATAGAAACTATTGTGGGGTGGATTTCAATGGTTGTGGTGCCTGAAATGATGGAAAGACTAATTCTATTCTAGGTGACGTTTCATACAGTTCTGTGGTCATTGTGCTGGAAATGTTCTTTAGGTTACATTATATGAAAAAATGCCCCAATCCATGTCCCTTTTATGTTTATTTTGTCACCGGGATATCAAACTCTGGTCTGCTCCCTTATGGAGTTACACATGTTCATCATACAATGTAGTCAACAAAAAAATATTTCCACATTTTTATTAGTATTTTTGTTTAGAAACACTAATTTTGTCTCATTCTAAAGGAGACTATTGGGATGAAATGGGGAATAACCATGCTATTTAAGTGTCTGCAATTTTCTAGAAATATCCTACAAGACTTTGCACTGATTAAAAACTATAACGTCACAAAAAATTAACTCTCATTTTGAATTCAAGGTTACATGGGGGTGCTCCTAATGCTAAGAGATCAAATGGCACTCTAGTTTCCTATAAAGTTGTAGTAAAAGGAAATTTTACAACTCCTTCAAACTTCGGGTAAAATACTTCAAGACCCTACATTGTGGACAAAATTGAGCAAGCTCCATCCATGGAGATAGATAACTCAAAGAATTCTTCCTTATTTTTTATTTTTTAGTCAAAATCCATCATATGTAGATTCAACTACTATTGGCCTAAACCAAATGACCTTTTTTGCAGTGGGTGTTCACCTCTTGGACACCTTAATGTGACAAATTTTTATGTTCTAAAGGAATTTTCATAGTCCAATTTGAAACACAGAAAGATCTAGATTTTAATCAAAACAAAATACCATGGTTTTGGGTTAGGTCTAGTTTATCCATCACTCCATGGTTTCCCGATTTTGTTGCCACATCTATGGTGGTTACAACTATGATAGTATGGGTCAAACTTCCTAACCTCCCTCTCTTGTTTTGGAATCACACAGTTATAGATGAAATTGGAAATACACTGGACAAATTTTAAAAATGTCTCTAGAGAGAACAAAGAATGCCCTCTTCACTTTTTCCATAATCTATGTGGAGATAGATCTAAGTAAGGGGGTACCAGATTGGATAACCTTGGAACATGGAGACTTTCAATGGTCTTGAGTTTTAGATTATGGGAACATGGCATTTTGGTGTCATGTATATTTTCATATAGTAACCTACAAAATACATATACATTGGCTAAGCAGACTACAAAAAAGAAAAAAGGACAAGTAAATTGACCAAAAGGATGGCATTACTTCAAGATCTCCCCCTTCTGATGTTGAAGAGGAAGAAAACAAAAAGACCCAATAGATTCAACTAGAGGAAAAAATAGTCGTGGACATCGCAACACAATTAGGGGTCGACGCACAGACCCAAATAGTTGTACTAGACTACTATTAGACATCGCGAAAACATCAGATAAATAAGACTGATAATGAGGATGGGACATTGAGCATCAAATGTGTCCATATATCAAAAAGCTCAAATTAACATAGAGAGCATCCTTCCAATTTTTTTTATGTGTTCCTTAGCCATGGTTCCAATGGACCCAAATGCTAAAGAATGACTTTATGTCCCGGAAAATAAATAAATAAATAAATAAAATTATTTTTCAGTTATTTACATTTTTCATAATATATAATACACTTTTTAAATACCTTTAAAAATATGTAGTGATAAATTTTTGCCCAAAAAATTTGAGTAAAGCATTATAAAAACACATGTCAACACAAATGAAAATACAAATTATTTTTTGTGTGGAAAAGAAATATTTTATTGGTCCCGTAGATATATTTATCTACGGAAGATATTCATGACTTTCACTAAACAATATATATAAGGTGTAACCAGCATCTCCAAATATCATATCGAAATAATGCAATTAAAAGATTATAAAAATTTTCTAAGCCTAACCATTGGATTGTAATTACGTCCCACCATCAACCTAATTTTTGTGAATATTCGGCTTTAATCACTGTAAAAACTATGCTATCGCTACCATTTGACTTTCCCTTTGAAACAAGGCAGTGAAAACACTCTCATTTTAAACTATATGGTCTGAAATTATTAATTTGGAGGAGATTTAATTATATGCCATGAAATTATTCATTTACTTTCTTTTATGTTTCACATTTAAAAGGTCGTTCGATTTTTTTTAAGAGTTGGATTAACCTTTATCGCAATAAAAATAGAGATAGACTGAGTTGTTTCATAAAACAAATAAAGCAAGATTCATTTTCAGTTTCCCAAAATAATCAAATTACGAATTCTCAGGAAAATTGTTTCAACCCTGAAGGTAATGACCATTGTGATTTTTTTAACATTATGGACCGCATAGAAACTTTATGTGGATGTAATATGCGCGTATATTGTGGAGGGTTGACAAATACAATTACAAGCTCTTTT
Organism: Pinus albicaulis; assembly: GCA_034641835.2. Taxonomy (NCBI): domain Eukaryota; kingdom Viridiplantae; phylum Streptophyta; class Pinopsida; order Pinales; family Pinaceae; genus Pinus; species Pinus albicaulis. The sequence continues at coordinate 1,382,298,063 of CM076570.1, forward strand.
GAACTTTTCGTTGAATTTCAACAAAATTAATTGTATAAGTTATAATGTTGTTTTAAACATAAAAAAGAATACTAGTTATATATATAGTAGTTAGTATTTACCCTAGTTACTAGTTATATATATTAGTGAGTATTTACAGGTTAATTTAAATATAGTTTAATTAAACTAAAAAAACAATAAAAATATGAATATTTTACTAAAAAATAAAATAACTAATAAATTATTTTATTGTTGAATTTTATCACAAAAAATTAAGAAATAAGATTAACTTATATGGTTCATATTCACATCCAAATATTTTAATATATAAGTTTATTTTATATAAATATGTGTTTTATTTTTTTATTAAAATATATAACTTTTTTATAATTAAATTCATTAAATTATGTTTTTAATATAATAATAAGTTATTTTAGATTATAAATATGGAGTAAAAATATAATTTATTAAAATAGAAACAATAAAAACAAGAAAAAAAATAAAAAATAAAAAAGTTAAACGAAAAGTAAATAAAATTCAAAACAAAAATTTAGTAACTAATACAAATGGAAGTTGCTAAACAACCCATAATAAGAATTAAATGTTAAACTATGAATGAGAGGCATTAATTTTTGGCACAAAAAATAATACCCAATCAAAAGAAAAAAATGAATGTATAATAAATAGATAGATAAATTTAAAAAAATAAATGTTAAATAATTAATATATTTTAATAATGTGAATAAAGAAGAAAAACAAATCAGTTATAAATTAATTGAATTGATTTTAATAATAATATAACTTAGTTATATTGATTTAAATAATATAAGAAAAAATGATTTAAAATAATTTAATATGGATAAGAACAAATTCTTATGAGTTTTATAGTCATCTTCAATATAATTTTTAAAACACTTTTTACATTTCATTGTTGATTTTTTAATTTAGTAAATTTATAGTATTTCTTGAGTGTTTCAATTATCAAAACATTATAACTCATCATATTACTAATGCTTATTCTCAACTACTCAAAATAACACCAATTAACAATTTTAAAATATATATAAGCATAATGTTAATAATTAAAAAAATATATTATTATGAAAATTAAAAATTAATTTATAAATTTTCAATAAAATTTAAAAAAATAATAAATTTCAAATAATTAAATCAGTACTATATAATACTCCTAGTCTATCATTTATCAATTCAGTGAATGAAATATCCAGAAAGATCAACCATAAGATCGAAAATGATCAGTTTCCTATTGAGAAAATCAATTTTTAAAATATAAATATTTTTTCAAATTTTATGTTTTGAAAGTGCAAATTTATTTTCAAATGCTATATTTTAAAAGAATCTGATAATTCAAAAATATATATTCTAAAAGTGTAAATTTATTCTCAAATTGCATATTATAAAAGAATTTAACGAATTAAAAAGTATATAATATTTTTTCAAATTTTATGTTTTGAAAGTGCAAATTTATTTTCAAATGGTATATTTCAAAAGAATTTGATAATTCAAAAATACATATTTTAAAAGTGTAAATTTATTCTGAAATTGCATATTTTAAAAGAATTTAACGAATTAAAAAGTATATATAAAGCCTTTGGAACATTGGCTATCGCATGGCACTTCTTGGCCATCTACCTGAAGAGAATATATATCTTGGATTATCTCGTTCCCCTTGCTACTGCTTCCTATTGTTATTACACACATTGAGAACCTTGAATCAATAGAACAATAGAAACAGGAAGTTGCCTCTCCTATTTCAGGCAGAAAAACAAACTATACCATACACACTGCTCCTGTACAATAGGAAGTTGAAATTGCGGAAGGGAGACCTGATCCTACTATAGGATTCAGGGAGATGCAGATACCCGCTATTGAGTATCAACTGCACCATGTGAAGATTAATGTATGTGTTAAAGGTGAAATGTTCTTTCTGAATGCATTACTTGATTCAGGTGCAGACGTTAATATCTTTTCTAAAAAGGTTGTTCCCTCAAAATATTGGGTTTCTGCTACCCGCAAAGTTGTAGGGTTAGGAAATAAGACCCTAGAGTATGAAGTTCTCAAAGCTGTTGTATGCTTTGATTCCCACTGCATTAAACTCAAATTTGCAGTAGGCGATATTCCAGTTGACTGCATTTTAGGGAATGTATTTTTAGCAGCAGTTGAACCCCATGGATCCTTAAGATTGAAAAATAATAAAGCAGGGTATTTCATCACTGTGCCAACATCTGATAAAAAGGGGAAAATGATAGAATTGCCTTATATTTCTAATCCTCGAGGGTGAAAATGTGAAGTTGGGAAACACTTTTTGCCCTTTTTTGACGTTGAAAATTGTAATTTTCTATTTTTTTCAACTTCAACTCCACTAAACTCATATTTTTATCGCAAATTATGCTTTGACATAAAAACAAGAATTGTAGAGAATTGTCTTACCTCCATACCGATATTTTTTTTTTTTTAAATTATTGACATATAGAGGGGTAAATTTGTTATTTACTAACTGCATATACTTGAAATTTTCAGGCAAACATAAATAGTCACTTTATTATCCTTAACTTGTTTTAGGAAAGGTTATTCATTTTTTGGAAAAAAACCATAGCATCATAATCTGCATATATTGCACTAGTGCACAGACTATTTTTTGGTAATTTTCGGATCAAATCACTATTTTTTATTATTTTTTGAAATGGACGAAGACAAAAAAACCGTGATGTTTCAGTACATTTTATTATCCTTTGATTTTCTTTTCAATGTGATCGTCAATAAGAAAAATGAGAGTACCCTTTTGAAGTAGACAGGGAGAGGAAGTGCAATATGATTTTTTTGAATTTTTTGGTGTCATCACTTGAAAGTTATTGAATTTTCATTCAGTGCAATTTTTCGAACAATGAAATTCCATAGTGACACCGTTTAGTAAAAAATAAATAAAAAATTGAATTTTTTAGCGAAACTGCATAAATCTTACATCATCAAAAACTAGATTTAGAGATGAATCTAATGGTACTTGATCCGACATAAAACATTTTGTTTTTGTAGGTGTTCTGTCCCTCCGAAGTTGCAGGTTTCTTAAAATTGCAGGATTGTTTGAGTTTTTTGTTGACCAGAAACTCTCGGCCGAGAAATTTGAAACTAGTTTAACCCGCCCAAATTTAAATTTAACCGCCCGGGCAAACTCTCAGACGAGAGTTTGCACCCCGAGAGTTTGTTCCATAAAACTCTCGGCCGAGAGTTTTTTAACTCCAAATATATTAAGTGCTAAGAGAAATCAAATATCTTAAACTGTAAAAATTTCCACAAATTTTGAAATAAAAAATAAATTTACATTTTAAAAATTTTGATCTCTTAATAAATCTCTAACTAAAATAAATTTATATTAATTTCTAATTAAATTAAATTATATATATATATATATATATATATATATATTACACTATCTATATATCTTAATGTATTCATCATTATTCAAATTTGAAATAAAAATTTTAATCAAGTACCATTTTAAGTATATTAATCAAATAAAGATACCCTCATAGGTTACAACTATATACATATATATAGTCTGGTTCATGCACACCAATCAAGTGACAACTTAAATGGAAAACATTCCTATTATAATTTTATATGATAGAGCTTGCATTGACACAAGCAACTTAATGGTTTATTTTATCCAACCAAATCACCAATCGAGAGATTGGTTAAACTTATTATTTTAAGTTACAAGAATTTATGATTAAAGATATTAATCTTGTGAGCCCATGGTTTTGTAATTTATATTTATTTAATTTATTGATTTTTCTTGTTAATTTTTTTTATAAATTAATATGATCGAGAAAAATCATTTTAAGGTGAAATTATTTGGATTTCGTTTACATTTTACAAATTATATTTATATATTTTTTAATTTGAATATTAATTAAAATACATGAAGCCTACTCCCCGATGGGGGTGACAAACACTGAGGTCCACAAAACGCGTGTGCGATGAGAGTGTACATTCGGAAAATGGGAAGGAGGATAGACTCCATGTCCTCCTGTTATGGATGGTGTACGGTGAGTTTAACAGTGTTGTGTGTGAAGTCTCGGTCTCATTCATTCTCTTCGGGTTTGAGTGTTGGAGAGGTAAGCAGGTTTATGGGGATCTTCGCAGTTTAGGAATGTTATATCGTTGTGGTAGTATGGTAGCTGGAGGCTGGTGGTCTGAGCTTAGTTAGTCATTTTGATATCTTAGGCCCTAGGTTAATCTGGGAGAGGTGTAGGTTTTGTCGTTGTCACCTCCTCCTCCATGAACAGTTCACAAATGTGTTAAATTTATTCTCCCACAGCCTGGTTTCTCCACTCCGTCAACAGCTTAAGTGAATTTTGCATGGTAATTTGGTTGATTCTAGTGCCTACTCTTGTGTTTCTTTCTAAATTTCTCCCTGAGTGTTATTTTTGTTTGTGAATGTTTTTATGTTTCTTGTTCATCACGTGTCCTTTTGTTCTTCCTCTTTTTGTGGCTTCTCCATGGATTCCTGAGACCCACCGCTGGGTAAGCAATAATGGGGTTCAGTGGTGGACGGGCGGTCTTGAGACAATTGTTGTGGTTGGTAATTGGCTCAGGTTTGTATATTGTGTGTTCACACTTTGGTGTCAAGTTCTTTTGTTTGTGTCTTTGTTCTTAGGTGCTTCCCCTCGTAGAAGAGAAGCAAAGGTCTTAGTTTGGCTGGTGTGTTTCTTATCTATGGGTTTGTTTGTAACTCTTTGGATTGGAGAAAGGTGGTTTTCAACCCTATGGAGTAGAATTTTGTTGGATAAGTCGGGGCTATATTTTGCCTTGTTGTATTTCTCAACTTGTTGGGTGGTCTTGTTTCTCATTTTTGAGGTGTATCCCTTGGCCCTCACCATGAGACTTGTTATGTGTAACTCCCACTCTCAACCCAAGCAGATGGGAGTTTCATCCAGCAAGGAAGGATGTATCACAAAGGATAAGGTGGCATTAGAGGGTCGTATTATTGGTCATACAAGGCAGGGTGGCCGAGCTACTGGGGGTCTGGTCTGTGTGGCGTTGGGATTCCATGGTGGCAGAGGTGGTACAAGAGGCGGTCGTACAACTGGTGGTGAAAATAAAGGCGGAGTGGTACCTGATGATGGAGCAGGTGTGTGGGGTCAGAATCATAAGCTAGGGCATGCAAGTGTTGCTGGCCGACAGAGTCGCTTCGAAATCTATCATGATTTGCTTTAGTCTGTTCTGGATCACCTAAAATCTTATGATAGGTCTAGAAAGGAAGAACGTGAGGTTTTGATTGCTACGCTAAATCAATTTCATTACTTTCAATGCCATATCTGAAAAAGGATCGTGGTGGTGTAGTGGGGTCAAAATCTACTAACTAAAAGGAGAAGTTGGAAACATGGTTGGCGCACTTTTTTATAGCATCATTTATCACCTCGATATATTTGATGACTTATGCATTGGCCTTGGGTATCCCTTCCATTCATAATTGGTCACATTTCTCAAAAAACAATATTTTAAAATCCATACGCGACTCTGCCTATTTTTTCCACGTGCACACGCAGGTCCATCCATAGCTAACCCGTGTACGCTATTTAAAATATTAAAAAATATAAAATTTCCCTATTATTAAAGCATGGTTTACGATTTCTCCTGTAACTTAACTACCCCAGCCTGTGGCTTAATTGTTCCCCAACTGAAAAAACTAATTTGAGGAAGTATAAATACCCCTCAAGCGAATGGCCTAAGAGAGGAGAGAGAGAATACTATTGATATTATAGCCTGTTATAGCCCTGATCAATTCTGATATTTCCCCTATGAGTCCTGCACTTCCTAGGTTTCACGAAACCCTTGTTTCCTTATGATGATCACCCTCATTCCATGTGACATCCTTTGCGCACCATTTATGGAAGAAGCCTTGTGAGGCTAGGGCTAGACGAATTCGGACGACGGTTTTGCTCAAGGCCATGGCAGATCTGAGGTGATTTCTCCACTATTATTTTCTGTACATGTTATCAATAAAAGAAGTACCATCATGTTCCTACTATTCATGTGTTATATGTCTCTTGTACATGCTTAATAATCTTGAATAGTTTATTTCATATTATCTTTATGATATCATGTATGCTAATTTGATAACATCTAGGACATCTATGTTGTACAACTAGATTTTGTGCTTTTTCTTAACTAATTTGCAGGTGCTGGAGCACGAGGAGTTGCAGGGGCTTTGAAACCTACAGGATCTACTACAAACGAAGAATAAACGGGTAATATATGCAATCCTCACTTTCTAGTTTAAAGCATAGAAGTTGGTAATTTGAGTCCTTCTTGTGATGACATGCCCCTGCTCTGTTAGATATTTCAAACCAAGACCATAGGGTAACTTTTCTCGTAACAAAACTGGCAACTCCACTGGGGATTACATCTGCGTAATTCCTAGTTTGGGTTGTTTTATCCGTCTTGTAGGTTCCATGATAGGTTAATCACACTTGCAGTCTAGTAAGTCTTTTTCCCAACCAAACAGAAGCCCTGATCTCTTGATCAGACCTAGGTCTTTCTTTTTTTCCTTATTTCTGTTTATATATGCTACTTCGGCTGTACACAGTCATGTATGCCTTCTGTTTTCTCCAAAAGAACCTATGTATATGTTTGTTGCTTTGGTTACAATTGCATATACATGTGTGTGCACATAGCGAACCCGCGTATGCCTAGGAAAATTTGAAAATCTGATTTTTGAGGCCCTGCAAGCCCTTCCTGTATCTGGTTGTATGTCAGTTTCTCTCATTTTCTTTTGAATACCTAGTCATTTTATCGTTTTTCCTATTTTGTGAAGTTGCAATTGCGGTTGTAGCACCAAGACCTCTTTCTGGAGCTCTTAGCTGTTCTGACCATTCAGAACAGTAAGTCTTAGAACTTGTTTGCTCATCTTGGCCTTATGTATTTCTTCGCTTTTTCTTTTTGCCTCTTTTGACTTCTTTGGTTTTCTTGACTTATTGGGACTAGCCTTTTAGCAAGTCTTAAAGTAACATTTTTCTTGGTTTTTTGAGTTTTTGTTCGCTGGAAGTGTGTGCTACTGTTCTGAATCAGTTTCTTGGGTGTTTTGCTTCTTATTTCTTGTTTGAGTCCTGCTACGAAAGTATCACAGTTGGCTTATGCAATTTTAAAGTCTCTTTGTGGCTCATTTTCTTGATTCTGGTTCTTGAGTAGTTTTGTGCTTGTCTTTTTGAAATATTTTTGTTTTCCTTAAAAGTGAAAAGCCAAAAAAAATAATTATTGTTTTATGTTGCTTTTGCTTTGTTTTCCCTTTTACGGTTCTCATATATTTTGAGGCAGTTTGTTAGCTTCTTTTTTTTGGTTCGTTTTCTTGGTCTTGAAAGGAGTCTTTCTCTAGATTTCTCTCTCTTTTATATCAAGTATATTTTGGCATTTTGTATGCAAAGGATTTCTTGTTGGGACTTTCCTTGCTTGTTTGTCAAAAGTGATTAAACCACTTCTCCGTAGAAGCTCTTTTTTCTTCCTTAGTTAGTAATCCTAGAATTTGCATATCATTGGTAGTTTTTGCATTAGTTGCACTAAAGCATTTTAATCCTTTTTGATAGTTTTCTAAAGTGTGTGAAGAGTGATAACTAAAATAAATAAATAAAAATAAAAAATAAAATAAAATAAATAAAATAAAAATTTGGTTATTTAGTTTCGTAGAACCCATTTAGAAATTTCTTTTCATCGAAAGAAAAGTATTTCATTTGCATGTAGTAGGATTTCATTGATCTCTTTTGCGTTGATAAACACCATCATTTTCACTTCTGTATACATTTGAATTAAGTAACAACCACTTAAAATCAAGCGCTATAATTAAAATGAACTCGAAGTTTTTGTATTTGTCATTAATCATACACCAACTAGCTAGGTCATAGGGCCTTGGAATAGGTGAGTGGAGAGTAAAGTCTTCAAGACCGCTCAAAACTGTCAAACATAGAAATTTTATTAATGAGCAAAATCCAATTCCGTTAAGTGGACTGGGAAAGCTCTACCTCTAGAGAGTTAAGTGCGAGGGAGAGTGAAGGCGGAGAAGAGAGATACCCCCTCTCCTATTTGCTGAATCTTGACCTAAGACCGTTCCACCCTACTACTGATACGGATTGGTGCCCTTAGTTGCCTCTCCTATGGGCCACACAGGTGACTGCGGGGGGGGAATACTTGTGGTACCTGAGATAGACGTTGCATCACTTTCATTAGTACTTCTGGAGGGTGACCTTGTGAAGCTCGAGGACTTGCACCGGAAAAGGAAATTGTCAGAAGGTAAACCTAACTATTTCTGTTACCTTCTCTAGTAGGCATGGGGCGTAATTACCCCAAACTATTTTCAGAGGGTCCTCTTATTCGATTTCTTGTATTTTGGTGTCCGGTCCTAATCACCCAGAGCGAAAATACCCGAAGGCCGCTTCATTGACTATATCTTAGGGACTTTTTAGAGTTTTTTCTTTGCTCCTAGATTGCTTAGATTCTTATATTTTTTTAGTCTAATTAATCTCATAAAGTGGCTGACTGATCGCCTCGTTGATCGAGGGGGCTTCGTGGTCTTTCCCCTGCAAGTGTCAAGCCTTCTTCAAGAAGGTGTAGGAGTAATTCAATGGGTTATTTTTATCTGGTGGTTTCAAATGCAATGGAGAGTGATCCTCCGTCTGGGCTTGTTGTTTCTTTGGGTGGTCCTGGTGCTAGTGCTATTGTAGTGAGGAGTACTCCACTCATCTCTAGAGTCTTGTTTCCGGCAGAAGAATTTGAAGTTGAAGAAGTTCCTCGACCTTGTGAGACTCCTTCATCTCCTCTTCCTGCTAGTTTTCCTTACGTCCTTTTGTACATTGGGCCCAAGTCTCAAAGACCATCTAGCCCTTTTCCTTCATATCCCTTTCTTTCGATGGCCACGGCTGGGAACAGAGTTTTGGCTATGAGCACTACAAGTGTTCATACTCCTCTTTCAGTTGAAGGAGGAGGTACTATTACCATTTCAACAATCACTTCTAGTGCTTCTATGTTTGTCTCTACTTCTATTCCATCTTTGAGTGGAAGCACCCAAGCATATGCTTCTCAATATTTCCCCTTTGGAAGTGGGAATATTCCTCATTCGAACCCTTCCTTAGGATCTTTGCCTTTCACCTCTGAAAATCAAGGATTCAATCCTTTCACCAGAGGTCAAGGCTCTAATGTTTTTCGAGATGGAACCCTGCTTTTACAGGGTTAGGAGATGAGAGTCAAATTTTCTCTGGTCAGCAAGGGAATATTCCTTTCCCTTCGGTAGGTGCTTCTCAAGGATTTTCTCCATTCGCTAATGCTTGAAACCCTTACCAAGGGATTTCTTCATCTTTTAACACTTCGATTGGAGGGAATATCCCTGTTTATAGTAACCCTATGATGGGAGGGGGTCCTTCTCCGAATTTTGGGTCACAAGGCTTCTCTTATAGCTCAACATTTTCTACAAACAATATCTGGAAACCTGGTGCCTCAACAAATCCAGGATTTTCTTTTCAAAATGGGGGGAATCCTTCCTATGGGGGATGGAATTCCTAGGCTGCTCCGTGCTTACCATTCCTGGCAACTTTAAACTTGCTATATCTATCAGAATTGACAAATGATCATATTCGATATAGTCCGGGTTGGCCTCTGGTCCCCACTAAAATACCCTCTGACAATCCAAATTTTGAAGGGAAGACTGGTGAGGATTCGACGGACCATGTCACCACTTTCCACTTATGGTGTTCATCGAACTCCCTTATCGACGATTCAATTAGGTTGAGGTTATTTCAACAAAATCTAACTGAAGAATGCAGTGAAAAGGTACATTGAGCTAACAGGGGGGAGTTTTTCTTATTTTGGTGAGTTGGCTACTATGTTCTTAAACGATTTTCAGTTTCATGTCCATTATGATGTCGGGATTGATCTCTTGGCCAATTTCCAACAAGACAAAGCAACTCACATTTTTTATCATATTTAGGAATGGAGGAGAAGGAAGAGGCTAATCAAAGCCCAAATTCTGAATGAGTTCCTTCTCGAATGGTTTCTGAAATATCTGTAGCCAGAAGTCTCAAAGGATGTATCCCTTTCAGGGGTGTTTTCTGAAGAGCATGTTATTTTTAGGGCTCGACATCTAGAATTGATCTATTCTCAATCTGGGGTCCTTAATAAAATCTTTCCGGATGCTCCTTACTCCAAGATAGATTTAGCCAAAAACCAAACCTAGTCCTCATGGTAACGGACTTATCGATATGATCGATAGTGATACGGCTAACCTGCTAAATCAATTGCAGAATTTTTCTATATAATCTGCTTATTCTGGTCAGGTTACGTCTTCAGTGTCAACTCCTTCTCAGCCCTTGGCTATTAATGTCGTTCCAACTTCTAACCCCAAAGGAAATCAACAAATTGATGGGAAGAAAAAGGGATAGAATAATAAGAATAAATATAAGGATGGGAAGGGGAACACGAATAGATCCAACGATCATGGTGGAGAGGGTAAGATGGATAGTAAAAAGAAGATTAAGTTTCCATGCAAGTTATGCACTAGAGACCATCTTACTCACCTCTTCCCGAAAATTTAGGATGCTCAGCACTTGTTAGCACAGTAGGGTTCTTCTAGCTCCTAGGCTGTACTAACAAACCCTTTTCCCCAAGGGCAACAATTGCTTGTTGGCGTGAATGTGAATATTGGAGCTCCCTCTGAGGGCAACTAGGAAGGGGAAAATCCATAACACATATACATGATCAGTTCTCATGCAGATATTGCTATGAGATCTTGTGATTATGGCGAAGCTATGTCTTTGAAAGCTAAAGTTGCTCCTAGTAATGGTGAGCCACTCCATATAGAGAGGCCTGTAGTTGAGCCTATACCTTGAACTCTGAAAGGGTCCACCAAGCATACAAAGATCAATCCTAATGCCAAGGCTGCCCAAAACTACTCAATTGTAGAAGATCTGGCTCAATTTCCTTGCGCCATGTCTGTGGTAGAGGTACTCTAGTCGTCTCCTGGACAGGGGAGTGCATTTCTCACTGCCATTGGGGCTGTTGATCCAAAGAATTCTCTGATGATCACATTTGACATGTCGACTTTCAAAAGGAGACTTTCTCATCATATGGTTTCTAGATTAAGTATACATATTGGAATTTTAATATCTTTCGAACAGTTATCGATGAGGGTGCTTCCACATGTGTGATGTCTCTCACATTCTGGAAGGCTATTGGATCTCCTTTAGCTATCCCTTATGCCACTCTTCTGACTGTGTTTGATGGTCATTCTCACAGGCCACAAGGCATTGTTATGGATTTACCCATCTATGTTGGGGATAAAACTATCAATATCGAGGTCATGATATTTGATGCAAATCTAGACTACAACCTTCTATTGGGGAGAAACTGGATTTATGAGATGGATGCTATTGCTTCCTCATTGTTTCGCATTTTATGATTCCCTCATGAAGGGGGGATTGTCACTATTGATCAAATGGACTATTCTCCCGTAGATCCAAATGCATCCACCGACTCGATTGTTCCCTTGGTGAGTGATACCAAGCAACCTGTTGAGAATTTGGGGTTTGGAATGTATACATATTTGATGGGTAATTTTGATTTTCCACCTCCTTCGATTCATATCAATATTATTTCATCCTCCAGGGCTCCTGCTCGAAGAGAGTTCTTTCGAACTCATTATTTCTTGGACCCTTAGACCTTACCTTCTCCTACCTCCACATTAGAATAAGGCCAAGTGGGTGGAATGGCATTTCCTATGTCTTCAGCTGAGATTTCTTATCGATCTATTTTTTACTTTGCAGAATCCATGCCAGTTTCTCTTTTGTCGAAGGAATTGGATGGAGATGTAGCCTTGGCTTGGACTCTTACTTCATCTTCTGCTCAGGATTTCCTTGATACCACTCTTCCATTTGAAGAGGCCATCCTTGAAGTAATTATTGATGTAGGGAGACTGTGGAATTATTTGCATCATCAGTCCTATTTTCTACCAGACTTGCGAGAAGTTGAAACAAGTTTCTCTAGCCTTCAGTCTTCTGCTCCTATTCACCCAGTTTTGAACCCTTTAGCACCAGCATGGGTATTTGCTGAAGGGAACATGGATGTCATTTCTGCTACTACCCCCGTGAAAATCTCCATAGATCCCAACATTATTGAGAATGTCTTCATTGGAGTTGAATGTTCCCCTGAATAGATTCAGACTTACACTGATCTCTTACGGAGATTTATCGTGACTTATGTCTAGATTACAAAGGGATTTATAAGGTTGTTAAAGAAACGAGTTCCATTTTTCTGGGATGACTTTACTCAACGCTTGTTCGATGCTTTGAAAAAATCATTGACCTCTGCTCCATTACTGAGTCCACCTGATTATAGTAGGGATTTCCTCTTATATATTGCTACGATAGAATCTACCACAGGTATGGTTCTAGTTTAGGAAGATGTTTCTCTTTGCAAGCGTATTGTATACTACCTTAATAAAGGCTTGGTGGGTCCTGAACTCTAGTATTCTCCGATCGAGAAACTAGCTTTGGCAGTTGTCCATGCTATCCAGCGGCTCAGACATTATATCCTCCTTTGCAAAAATTATGTTCTGGTAGCAGTTAATCCATTTCAATTTTTTCTCATTAGGTGAGTGACTGGGGGAAAATACAGTCGATGGATTCTTATTTTGCATGATTTTGATCTTGAATTCCTGTTTTCCAAATCAAAGAAATATTTGGTATTTGCGGAGTTGATTTCTGAGTTTCCTTGTGAAGAAGAGATTGTTTATGAAGAATCATTTCTTGATGAACACCTTTTTCTCATTTCTTCACTGGATCCTTGGTATGGAGATGTCATATTTTATCTCTAGAATGCGTAGTTTCCTTTAGCTTTTTCGAAAGATGAGCGTCAAAAGTTGCGTCACTTAGCTAAAAGTTATTTGATTATCAGTGACACTCTATACCATCGCGGGTCGATTTGATCCTTAGACGCTTCTTAACTCTCAAAAAAGTTGAGGATGTGTTGAATGATTGCCACAGTGGAGCTTGTGGTGGTCATTTATCTGGGCTTGCTACAACCCAAAAAATCTTGTGTGCAGGATACTTTTGGCCCTCGATTTTCAAAGATTGTGTTGAGGCAGTCAAAAAGTGTCATCCCTTGGTAAATCATCCAAATCCCCTTTTAAACCTCTCAAATACCTTTTTTTGGCTTAAAACCCATTTATTCCCCTTACCGAATGCCTTCTTTGGCCTTAAAAAGCATTAAAATAGGCCTAAAACCCACTTTAATCTATGACAGGTTTAGCCCCTTAACCACTTCCCCACATGACCCCAGCGCTAAGACCAAGCGCCAGCCCGTAAGGCGTTTATCGCATCGGAGGATTGGAGCGGAATGCCTTTTTTATTTTGCAAAACGAACCCCCTGATGCGATAGTGTGTTTGTTATGTTGAACCCCCACCGCGATCTGAGCCATCGATCTCCTGAGATCCGATGGCCCAGCGCTAATCGCAGTGCACCCATCACCCCTTTCCATCCACTGGTCCGATTATGTGTGAACTGTCGATCTGTCTCCAGATTGGATGGTGGTCGTTCAATCGCATCCCCGCTTCGATTGGAGTCGGGACTTCTTGCTGTGCCGCCCCTCTGCCTCTTCCGATCACGATCCCCCGATCAAATCCTAAGCGTCCATCTAAGCCGATCAACGGTCCACATTGCATCACACCTCCCCTATTTTTATTCCATTCAGACCTTCCCAAAGGTCATCTTTAAACCTCTGTCGTTGATCTCCTCCTGAGATCAGACGCCTCAAAGCTAATTGTCCTCCACTCACGCTAGGTCCCACCTTGCGCAACCGTTTCATGGGTGTTTCATTGCCCTCTCATTCACCCATTTGTGGATCGCCCAAACCTCAAGACTCTGGGCTTTACACTAAACATTCTTTCTCCGCTTGTTCTCCACCATTACGCCATCATTCTGCAGGCCTCCAAAGCATTCTTCCACCACCACCCTGGATTTTATAATTGGTTTGTTTTATTTTGCAAGGTACATAGAGTGATGAATTCACTCTATTTGCCATAATTGCAGTCACTGCGGTTCAAAATAGAGAGAGGCCATTACAGCAGTAGCTCAGTGAAACAACGGAGATAGATTAAGAGGATTAAGGCCTGTTAATTGAATATTCGAGACCTAATCCTGCGATCAAAGGAAAAGACGCAGTTTGAAGATAAAGATCAAATGAATCAAGCCATATCTGCTCGCAGCATCAACAGTACATTTTCTCAGAACAGTACGCCCTCAATAGAAGTCTTCTTGCCTCCCCGAGCCCTCAAAGGCCATTCCACTGACAGAAAGCTTCCAAAGACTGTCAGGGCGGCAATAATGGAGGTATGGAAACCCAGAAGACATTCAGTCACCTTACTTGCTTCAGAAGACAGAACAGAGTGCCTTACAGTCAGAAAGGACTCCAAAGAAACATCTTAGGTCGCTATCGACCTGAAAGAGACCTAGAACCAGACCACTAGGTACATCGCATTGCTATTAAGCGAAGTGGGCATGAGCACCACCTCCACTCTGTCTTAATGAATCGATTTAATGTGTATCACCTACTCCTCCTGTTCATTTTTCCTATAAATAATCCCAGAGAATACTTTGTAAGAGGTTGGATTGTGTTATTTCGATTGTAGTTGTAGGGATTCATTTTTGGCTATTAGAAACAGTTTTGAGGAGAGAGTAGCAGAGTAGTTTATAATGTAGTAGGCTGGGAGGATAAATTTGAGACTGTAATCAGCCATTGAGCTCAGTGTATGTGACTGGTTTTGCATCAATTAATCAAGAAAATTTCACAGTATCCTAGTCTATTAATATGGGTGAAGTTATTCTTATCTCATTGTTATTTACATTTGTCATGTTGTTCATTGGTCTTCTGGTACGCATCAGAAATATAGCATAGGATTTACCCTTGCATGGTACCCTATGTTTCTGCTCTCCCTACCTTCAATGTTTTCCGCTGATTGTGAATCTAAGAGTAAATTCATGTGGTTTAACCTGCGTAGTAGATGTTATTTCTTGCTAGCTGATGTATGAACTTGGAGCTTGCTGTTTGGATGTTTCGTGCTGGTGTCAAAGTAGGGAAGGTTAAAGGTCCTTCTTCGATCTATAGACTCTTGCTTTGTGTCAAATCTTGTCTCTATTTTTTTCCTTGGAGCATGCTAAAGCAGACCTAGAGTTAAATGACCTCTGGTCCAATTTATAAGCTGCCCCCTTGTGACTTCATTGAAAGCTGCCTTTGAGCATGTCCAAGCAGGTCTAGAGTTAAATGACCTCTGACCTTATCTATAGGCAGAAATTGGGTGTCTTTCCTTCTTTCACCTTCTTTCCTTACTGTTCCATTCCATCATCTATCTCAAATATCCTTTAGTATAGATGACTTGCCCTGTGAAAGCCTTGGCTAGTTGTTTACAGGTAATTCCCTTTCATGACTCCATAGCCCAATGGATGGCACAGCCTTAACCCATTTTTTTTTGCCAAAGCTTCCTATTGCTGTGCTCCTTTCTTCCCATTACCTTCTCAACCTATGATCTCGTGACTTAGCCCAACAACCAACCAACTAAATCATTCTAAACTCCCCTCTGTGCTTCATACCTAGCCTAATACTTCATTTTGATCTTTCAAAGATATATCATTCTTTGTTTTATTGGAGAGATCCCTCTCCGGGTCCAGGAGGGCTAGATCCTAGGGCCCCAAAGTGGTTATGATGTTGTCTCATATTTTGGTCTTGCCAGTCTGTCCAAAACATGGGAACCCCAACATAATGGCAACTCCGCTGGGGAAACAAACTGAGAGTCCTTAACTGCTAACATTGGTCTTGTGTCCCATTGTTGTCCCCTAACATAATGGTGACTCCACTGGGGAAGTAAAAACCACTTAGCCTAGATTGGATTTTAATTGCTGATGGTAGACAGTAGCCTGCTCCAAACATTCAAATTCATCCACCTGGCGACTCCACACCCTATCATTCCCAATAGACCAAATGAATCCACTGGTAGAAGTCCCTGAACTGGTTAAAAAGACGTAGTGACCTCTGTGTAGAAACGTGGATCCAGACATGGATAGAGATACAAAGCCAGATACTTTGTGTGATCAATTAAATGGAATAGCAGACATGTTTGGTAAAGTGCTGGAGATGTATATGGCTAATTTAAATGCAAAAAATGATTATTTAGAGCAGCCCATGCATTTTACAAAGCAAGAGCAAACTCCAGACCCAGATAATGAGCAAGGCATGTATGATGCTCAAGAATCTCCTTCTTTGTCGTCGAGCTCTTTTCTTCCACAATGGGAGGCCACTTGGTTTGGAAAATTTGATTATTCCCAAGTGAAGTTAGCTCGAGACACAACTCTTTGTACCCTAAACTTGTCGAGGACATGAATCGATAAATAAAAAGGAATATATTTCTCTTATACCAATGATCCACGTTGTATAATCAATGAAATGAAAGGAATGAAACACACACATAGAAATATAACAGAAAGCACAGTGATATGGTGAAAATATAACTTCTATTAATGAATAAAATGGCACAAACTGGTTAGAATGGTGGTATCTATCTCTAAACATAGATAGATGGTAGTTATGTGCATTCACAATTGATATTAAAAGAGGCTAAAGGAATGGCATTTTAACATAAATAAATAACCTTATAGGTCTAAAACCCTAATCCAAAAAGATGAAACAACAAAAGGTTTGTGGATATTGAGGTGGTTAGTTGGTACATCAACTTCCTGAGGGTACAAATTTTGCATACAATATTTTTTTAGGGTGCATAGTAGCTCGGTAGAAAGAACTATTAAAGAAATACAAATTTCGACCAGTAATAGGGCATGTTATGGCAACTCTTGGCCTCTCAAATTGCCAAAAAACATCATTTAGGACCTCGAAAAGGCCCCGTGATTTTGGGACCCATAAATTATAGAAAAACTGCCAAGAAAATATATAACCATTGAGACAATGGAAGAGGTGGGTGGCAATTGATATCCACCTAGATCACCATTGTCTATAACGAGATTTTACTTTGTTACCTATGTTAAAGTTTAATGGAAATTTTCATTTTAAGTTTGCACTAGACATGTAGAAAATGTATTTGAAGCATTATATGAATTTGAAACTCGATCCTTATAATGTTCACAAGCATACTCTTTGCTTGTTCCTTAGGTTTATTGCTTCACTTTGGCTTCTTCCTTCAAATTTATTATAACTTAATATATTTAATTCATATTGCATTGAGAGATGCATTTTATAGTTTATATATGAGAGAGATGTAATGTGATGATGGTTTAAAATTAACAAGTTATTCTTCTTGTACCCATGGTAATGCATGATTGAAATGATTTTATTTGTCTCTTTAAAAATGTTAAAGTCCTTAAGATACCTAACCCCTAAAGCATATAGAAGACTAGGTATTGTTATGTATGAATTCCATCATTAGTAAATAAGGTCTATGTATTAATATGAACATAATTATTGTGAGAAGGCTTAGTGGAAGGTTCTTCCTTCTATAAATTTCCTTCCCTAGAATTATCTTAGTGGATAAAGTAGTATATATATCCAGGTAAAATAATTGTAAAAGATGTTTCACATGGATAAAATCTAGAATCATAAGTAGAACCTCAAAAATCATATGAATAAATCACATAGATATTCACAATAAATATATGCAAGTCCAACCAATAGTAGCACATACATATCGATATTAAAGAAAAAGGGAAGTGCAATGTCAAAGGATAGAGTCAACAACACAAAAACATATTTAATTGATATAAAAAGACAACCAAATTGACATCTATAAAATCAAAATTAAAATTAGAAGGGTTGCCAAACACATTATTATATTTTGGATGCAAGTTTTGTAGGATACAAAATGTAAATAAATGTTACAAAATAGAGGACAAAATTTGTAATACATCTCAAATTTTCAATATTAATAAATTTTTTTACCACTCAGATTATAAATGGTAATAAACTATATAAAAATGCTTTAATATCAATACTAAATATAATATGGAGTTAAAAAAAATATATTTTTTTTATGAAAGTTTAGAGATAAATTTATTTATATTTGAAATTATTCAAAATTAAAAATATTAATTATGTTCCCGATGATTGATTGGAAAATTAAAGCAAGGTTTAAGCTACCTTGTCATTTTCCAAAGGTTTCGGCTACCTTGTCATTTTTCAACTCTCGTCCGAGAGTTTTGTTCTTATAAACCTAAAATTCTCCATGCGCGCGGCATTCTGCCTGTCGTTTTCGCGAATTTTTGCAACTGCTGTCGAATTAAGCAAAATTCTCCATTCGCACCTGTCGTTTTCGCGAATTTTTGCACTGTAGCTGTCGAATTCTTCGACTGTAGCTGTCCTTTTCGCGAATTCTTGGACTCCAGCTGTCGAATTCAAGGACTGTAGCTGTCGTGTTGAAGACCTATTTTCTTTGTCGCCGGGATCCAGGTAAATTTGGTGCTACTCTTTCAATAGTCAATTAGTGTACAATTGTGACTCATTTCTATCCGTAAGTTCGATCATTGACAAGGTTCGAAGAAAGGGTGACCCGGTTTGTTCTAGCAGCAGTGCGGGTTTTGCATCCATTTATCATCAAACAATACTTGTTTTGTATCTATGTTCATTGTTTGCCTTCATTGATTTTGATCAATGTTATTTTGCAATAAAGGTTTTGAAAGAACATTGAGTAAAAATTTAGATAATATGGCCAGGAAAAACATACTATAGCATTTGGGTTAACCAACAGTAAGTGCTGGATGCCTTTGAAACTATATGTTTTACAGTGCATTATGTGTTAAGGACATGGTATGCTACAGCTAAGTTTCTGGCTTGGTAGGATGAATGCGTCCATTGGTGTGTTATAAACAGTCATACTTATGGAATACAGAATAATCTTGTCCAATAATATTGTCACAGCCCTGTTTGGTATGACACATATGCTTCATGAGTCAGTGAGCAAGTCTCTTATTCATTTCAACGTAAAAAAAAGTTGATAGAAGTTCATCGTTGCCAAAAAATATTTCAACAGTCAGGATAAGATCAAAGATTGTGTAATATTTCCAATTGCAAAGACATTAACACATATTTACTGTTAGGAAGCTAGTCAATTGGAAAAATTTCAACAGTCAGGATAAGATCAAAGATTGTGTTTAGATTAAAATATTTTCCTGGCACAGTATTGCCACGCCTCCTTATATATGCACAATATATGAGTAGGAGATAAATAGTTTCTCTATTACACTTGCAAAGTGAAAAGAGGCTAGGACCTTTCCATGCCCATTTCTGCAGTTCCTCCCAGAAACACTTTGTTTTCATCTGAGCTTTCAACTTCCAAATGGGCCTTCACCACTAAACCTTTCTCACCAATTTCATCAAAAATAATTTCTCTATAACCCAATTTAGCAATGAAATAATCTGTAGCAAAATTTTTAGACCATTTAGAGGAATCATATCTATCCCTCAGTCTAACAAAGGATAAAATCAACTGTTGAGTGTATATATTCCATGAAATTGCATCTGGTCCCACCAGATTTACATGCTCAATTTTCTTCCACCATTCCTCAAAAATATTAGTGGTTAATGGCTCTGCATTATAAGTAGTGAAGAGTAAATCTTTGGTATTGAATTATATTTTAAACCATCTATTGTATATTTTGATATTTTCCACAACCAACCCAAGTGGTTATTCACAATCTAACTCTTCTGCCATCCCCACTTCTCTTTTCCATCTAATTTATCCACCAAGGGGAATGATAAAACTTAAAAAAAGTGCTTTCAAAACTAGAGAAACATTAGAAATAGACCTTACTCGTAATCTCATTCATTCCAGATCCAATTATTTATGTTGCATAATAGCCTACCACAGTTCCCCCTCAGAAATAAGCCTCTGCTACGTTTTCACTACTAGTGCCTTTCCAATTGTTGGATATATTACAAACCCAACCAATTAGAACCCTTGGGTTTAGCTATTCTTTTCCACTATACTAAGGCAATGCTATCTCTTTCCTTTTTAGTTCTCCATTATAAATGGAAGCAGTTCATTCTAATCTTTTCCAACATCTCTACAATAATGTAATATTAATTTTTGGTTAACATGTTCTTAGCTTAGGTTAGTTACATCATATGCCCATTAATCTATAAGAAATATCATTAAACATAGTTGTAACTAATGTAAGAACATAAGTAATAAAATATGAAGACAAACCAAGACAATAGAACACACGAATATCGCACAAGCCAGGGAAAAACCCCAAGATGGGGAAAACCATTACCAGTTATTCTTATCATTAATGTCAAATGTTTAGCAGAGAGAGAAAGAACAATAATTAAAAGTAAAAATTACTTGAAAGAGAGAAGGATTAATACTACCTCCCTTAGATAAGAGAATGGTTCAAAGAAGGCTATAGATCTAATATTCAGTGTAGGCTTCCAAGACTAGTGACTACTATATAATTTAGGTAGGATTGACTAAGGCATAAACACAGTCAGCTCCTACCTCATTCACTAACTTTTATCCCTTTAATAAAATTAAGATTACTTAGTCCTTTCAAATGATGTAGCCCTTAAGCCTTCTCCTAGGCTTAAAAACCTGTTACACATCCTTATGATAAAGTAACTCTGATTGCGGATTTCTTGTTGTAGGTTCTTGGCCTCGAGGAAAAGGTTCTTAAGGCCTACAACCTTTTTGGAGGAGACCCAAAATAATGCAGATAACTTCAAGGAGAATGATACCTCCACAACCATCCCATGTTGTCATCAAATTCACCCTCAATATGTGTGACTTCTTTCAGCTCAAACTTGGTCCTGTGATGAAGATAAGTGAATAGATAAGCCCAAACTGATTTCTACCCTCTACCTATGGACCACAACTCGTGAAGAAAACTGAACCGATCCCAAAATTTCCCTCATCACCTTTGCTCAAAAGCTCCTTTGATCTGCAACTATTTTAGAGAGAAGAATATGATACTTAAAATGAGGATGAAGGCTCCTCTTTCTATAAACAAGATGGAGGGAAGGCCGACCTTAAATTTTGGAGGAAAATTTGAAATTTAAATTTTCAATTTCCCCCCTAAACTAAATCATACATTATAGAATTTATTTTTGAATAAACAAATATTTTCCTTGACCAAATTTGACGATATTTAGATCTATTTTTGTCCTCTAGAAAAGAGGGATCCAATGGAATGATTATCATGATCAACTGAGTAAACCAAAGTGGAATTTGGACCTAGTTTCAAATTTTAACACTGCCTCTCAACCAAGGAGAATTCCACCTTCCAATCCATCTGCTTCCATAGATCATCATGCCATCCTACTATTTGTCATCACGAACCATGAACCATGTATATCTTCTCTTATCTGCTCTACTCTTCTTTTCTCTGCAAAACACTTAAGAAATAATGAAGAATAATGGATCGAGAGTGAGTCATGAGACCTCGCCACTCTCCACTGACCAAAAGTCAGTCCATGGGTAAAACCTCAATCAAACTTGATCCCATATCAATTTTTTGAACACCATTCATCCTAGCATAGAGAGTATGACAATACACGATGCGTCCATCGATAGTGCTATGGTCTCTATCCTTATTTCCCAACTCAATGGCCAGATAAGAGGTACTTCCCATGAGTCCCGGACTACATGGGTATGGTGATGCAAAAACACCAATAGGGAAAGAATATCTCACATACTACTCATAATCACATGTAGGGAAAGAATGAACCAAATCCTACAAACACACATCAAAATCACATGTAGGGAAAGGATGAACCACATCCTACAAACGCACATCATAACCATATGTAGGGAAAGGATGAATGACCTCCTACACACATTCAAAGCACTGAAAACAGGGAAAGGATGAACCATGTCCTGCACGCATGCAAATCAAAAATAGTAGAAAGAATCCTATGCATAGGGAATGGACGAACCACATCCCACCAACATCTAAACCATAAATCATAGGGAATGAGCATCCTAGATGTGGGAAAGGATGAACCATGTCCCCTTGACATGGCAATAGATGCCTATATGCATCTCTTACTCGGGTTCCTATAGGAGAAGTTCAACCACTCATCCTGCTCATATGCCATAGGAGAAGGTGAATTTCTCATCATATGCATATTCCATCAACATTAGGGGAGGGTGAACCACTCAACCTACACATTTGTCCACCACCATGTGGTATCCAGGGGAATGTGAACCACTCACCCTATACACAACGCACCACTAGGGGAATGTTAACCACTCATCCTATGGTTGCTAATAGCTCAATAATTACCTGAAGCCCCCATGAGCTCCCATAACTATATATTAAACCAAGGATCCCTTCATGTAGGGAATATTTGGAATCTGATTCTTGAAAATAAAAAGTGGATCAATGGGATCCTCATTGCTCCATTCAGCAACATAAACATTCTGGTTTACAATAGAGACTTGATAATCCTGTATGTTTGTTCTCACTCATCCATAATGGGAAGACGATAGCCTAAACTGGTCTTTTTAGGGTGCATAGTGTCCATTTTCTTATCATGAGATATGACCGCTCAATCATATCTTAAAACAAGTATTCCATTTGTTGTACCATATGGAAAGTTATGTAAACATATTGGATTCTCTAAATCTTCTTCTATAATGACAGAGTCTACAAAAAACTCACTTAAGAGATTCTTCAATAGAGAGGCTTCATAGTAATTCATGCATTATAAACCCCTTTCTCTTTTTGGAAAATCTTGTCCATTGGACCAACTACAGTTGCCTTTCTCTTTGCTAATTCTCCCCTGCTAGAAGTCTCAAAAGAGAACTTGCTGCTGCTTTTCCTAAAGAATGGAAGGGGGTCATCAGTCTTGGATTTTTTTGATTTTGCTGCCACATTTGCCTCACCAATATTTGCCTCTTTCTCCAATTTCTTCCTATCTGGCGATTCAATTGTTGTACAACATTTAATGCCACAACCTGGAATACCCAACAAATGAGCTTTCACACGGAAATATGTGCCATTGAAATGGCCATTGCAAAAATTGCATTTCCATGTACATTTTCCTCCTCCCTTTTTTGTTGCCCCTTCCTCTCTTGTTGCATATTTCCACAATGGGTATTTGGGGTCAACAATTTGTTTTCCCTGCACATTTGAAGCTACTGTTGCAGCCCCACTTCAAATGGATGGAATACTTGCAGACCTTGATGAAAGAGGGACAGGAGGGGCATCTCCAATGGAGAAATTCTTCCCCTTTCTTTGCCCCTATCTTGCTACCTTTGATTGAGCCATAAATACTGTAAAAAATAAACAAAAACAACTAAATATATAAAACATATGCACACGCAAACACTAACAACAAACTAAATGCAAAATATAGAGGGACAATGCACTTACCGGATGCTCGAATCTCTTCGAAAGAACACACTTGCTCCTTGCTCACACTAGCTCTCCTTCTCACTTTACAAATGAAACACAAACGAAATGGATGACAAAATAAGAAGGAAAAATCGCACTTTATAAAAGAAATCGCGCGATTAACAAAGGAATCTTGATAACCCAACCAGCTTATAGATCTCCCTGCCAAAACATAGTCATTTAAAAAAAAATTGATTATAGAATGAAAATATTTAATTGATAAGTGAAGATAAAGTCTTCACTTGATTTCTTCGATGGTGGAGAAAATATGTGTTGGTGATTTCTCTTTGAATGATCTTCTTCAAGGGTAAGGATTAGATCTTGGTTGTAATGATGATAAAGCCTTCTTTTTTGCACTCTTCTGTACCAGTCCTAGGAAAGCTTGGTTCCTAGTCTTTAGATAATATTACTTTGACTTCTTCTTTACATAAGAATATAATTACATAGTCAACATGAAGACCGATCTAGCTATACTTTTCAACATGCTTATGCGTTCACACATAGTACCTGTATAGTACTTGTTATCCATTGGTTGATGACATTTAACTGTCGATTGATAATTTGTTTTTTAATTTGTTTATGAGGGGCAGGCGAGCCCTACAGAGACCCCTCCATGGCATCAGGGGAACCCTACAGAGACATCTCCATGAGAGGAGGATTATCAGGTACATTGGTTGTTTAGTTATGTCATGTTTTCAAGTAGGTTATATTTATTGTTCGTTGTGAAAAAATGATTAATGTGAATTTTTTTTGTTCTGCATAGGTGGACGCACTTGTCTGACTCGTTCACCGAGTCAAGGAATCGAACAAGAGGCGCCCCAAGGACATGTTCCCATTCGCCCTGTTGCTGGTGAGGGGCAAAGGAGAACAATGTCTCAGCCTGTGGTATTCATCCCACAATTGGATACTTCTCCAGGTAAAATCTAAATATAAATTTATTGTTTGATGTATGTTTAATTTCAAACTTATAGTGGGTCATAGACACATTCATTACTCGCCAGGGGACCATGGTATGAACGAGGGTCATATACACGACATAGGTACACATTAGATCAATTCCTAGTTAAAATGTTCAATATTACGTTATATTCAATGTTGAACAAGTGAATTTTTTTTCCAAATGACGTGTTTAATGTGAAAACATTATGCTCCATAGGTGCAAATGTTGGAGCTGGGCTTGGCTTTATTGCTGGTGAGGGGCAAAGGAGAACAATGTCTCAGCCTGTGGGAATCACCCCACAATGGGAGACTTCTCCAGGTAAAATCTAAATGAAAATTTATTGTTTGATGTATTTTTAATTTCAAATTTATTGTGGTACTCATGTGCCCAAATTCTAACAATTTAATGTTTTGTACAGTGGGTCATACACACGTTCGTTCCTCGTCAGGGGAGCGTAGTATGAACGAAGAGGAAGAGATAGTTTTTCCAAGAGGTATTTTCAAATTACCAAACAAGTTTTTTAAATACAAATTTTTCTTATAAATTATTTAATTTTTAATACGTGCAATAATTTAACATGTTACAGGTGGTGGTGGTCGCCCTCCCAGGGGTAGAGGTCGTAGGGTTCATGAGTTTGCTCGAAATCCGAGCTATGATCCCCTTTACACCCATCCCGGTGATATTCCTGATCAGAAGCCTTGGGAAGATACCATCTCCTTACTTACTGTTGATGGGATGAGGGAGCATTCCACGAGATTGTGCAATGAATTGCAAAGTTGCGATCTCTCTGCCTCTAGTCGAAATTGTCTCCAAATTGTTTTGCGTAATTTGGAGAGTTTGATAGAGACTTATCGTGGGGTTGGACCATCAACCCAAGTTTTTTTTGACATGATGCGTAGGAGGAGAGCATCAGTGATTGGTATCCACTCCTACAATGAAGTCAAAAGTAAGGTCACTAAAGAAATGGCCTTGTCACTATTTGACTTGCGGCTTGAAGACAAAAAACGTATGAAGATTGCAAGATTCAATGATCCTGATATTGCACCCCATATTTATGAGAAGTTCCTGTATCCATACGGGAAGTTCCCAAATAATGATGAGGTGCCACAATATTTTGTTAGAATGTTGTTTGCTCAGTTCCGAGAGCACATGGACCCTAACTATATAGATACTGGGTCCAAATTCTATGGAGCTGGAAAAGGTCGTACATATGAACGACCTGATGCTATGCGAGATGTTGGGTTTAGGCCTCCAGAACCTCGTTTAGTACCTCGACCACCTAGGGTAGTTACACTTCCAGAGGAGTTAGCCCTTATCTCCAGTGCTGCATCAAAAATGAGGGATAAGATACAAGAACATATTGCAACTGCTTTAGGAGGGGTGGAAGTCGGCTTAGGGACGAGCCAACCTTCATCTAGTGCAGGAGAGCGTTCATTTGTGAGTGTCCCAGATGAGGTGTTGAGGGAGATGGAGCGAGATGAGCTTATTAAGTATGCAGCCTCATGTAGAGACCACTATGAGCAATCCAGGACAAGACAAATGCACGCCATGGGCGAGGTATGTACAAACAGGTTTTGATCTAACATGTTTTTTTGGTGTATATATACATTTAGTCTCAAAAAACTGACGCCAATATATTTATTTAACTTATGCAATTTACAGCATTCCTAGAACAACATTGCCTTTCCCCTCGTGCTCATTCTGTATATCGTGGACGCGATCATGTACAGGTGCCACAGCCATTACTCATTACTATCTATCTATATTTTTGTATGTCAAATTGAAATTGAATTTATGTCACAAATTTATTGGTAATTTTCTTAACATTATGGAATTTTTAGGTTAGTGCTACACATGAAGGGCTGCCTGAAGAGATTATTCCTTCTCAGGTTCCAGTCGTGACACAGGTATTGATACTTTTCATTAAGCATATTTATAGTGTTTATTATATTTCTTTTCGTAAACTTGACTGTTAACTTTGGTTTCTACTTTTCAGGGTAGAGAGGATATTGACATGATGCAGACTGAGCCTCAAGGAGATCCTGTAGTCCCTGGGTCCGAGACTCTACATTAAACCATGGTAACCTCTTACCCTTTCTTCGTTGCTATGTCATTCAAAAAATATCTGAGAGTGTACGAGGAGATTCACCTGCCTTTTTTGTAGAATTTATATCCTAGTTTTTGTATCTTTTCTTATTCAATCAAGAAATTTTTCCCAATTGTCTATGAAGTTATGGATAACTTTATTCAGTTATCAAGATCAATGTTCAAGGTTTATAGTCAACATTGTTTCTTTGATTATATTTGAATACAATGCAAGGCAGTGACTGATTTCAAATAATTCCTATTTTTATATTTCCCGCATTGGTTTATCATCAAGATTGAGTAAGGTATTTACTTTTAGATGCTTTGGAAATTTATTACCAAACTATTTAGTATTAAGGAGTGTCTTGCTCTGAATTCAAGGTTATCCAATCTTTATAGTTTACATATGAACCATAGGGATTCATGTGAAGATTTTCCAATATGTATTCTTGTGTGCTATTGAATTCATTTGAATAATGTCCATGGATATTTTGTCCTATTAATAAAAATTAATGACTACCACATTCACTAGAATTTCTGATATTTTAATGTGTTCTTCGAGTGCCAAGGATTTCCATCCCATTCCCATTGATACCTAAGATATCCTATTTTAATTTTTTATATATCATCCATATAATTAGGCCGATAGGCCTTCTCTTATGAAAGAGATCACTCTTTTGATCGTCAACACTTTTTATGTGAACAGGACACCTGTTCCTGGTTTAAAAAAATGAGACCTATTATTTATCTCTTTGACATCTGTCTGCACCATTTTTTACACTCGTTCTTGGTTTACTCCATACTAGCTGTCCCATGTCCACCTGTCATTCTCCTTCGTTGGGTCCGTCCTTGGCAATTAAGGTAGTAGGTGAGCCTGGCGGGAACAGATTCTTGCCAAAAACCCTTACCATCACGCCTAAACTCATTTTCTTGCTTGCTTTGGCTCTGTCCAGGCTCAGCCCTCCGCTGCTCTGCAATTTTTATGCCACCATGACTCTTTTGCGAGGCTGGCTTGTCTGTCACCAGTTTTCTACACGGACATTTACGGGCATTCTGTCATCTTGACGTCATCGAGAGGCCTTGAGCAACCTCTGCGTTTACCCAGTGAGGTTGGCTCGTCTGTCACCGGTTTATACACGGACATTTACGGGCATTCTATCATCTTGACGTCATCGACAGGCCTTGAGCAACCTCTGCGTTTACCCATGTAAATTTTTGTAGATGTTCTATGCTTGAAGCAACTTTACTTTTCTTACAGCAATCACAAAAATAGTTAAGTAAAATGCTGATAGAACATATAAGTGGATCTTATAGAAGACAAACCAGAAACAGAAAAATGTGATGGTGCGTTACGGCGGTCAACAGGATGCTTCAACCAGCAAAGTCTCCTTGATCAACCAACCCAGAATGTGTTACAACAATCCTCCAATCAGCTACCGAGTCAACCCAAGTCAAATCCAGAACAGTTCGGTCAACCTTTTGACCTCGATTTCTGTGCCAATGTGTACGGCCTCTCAAAATCGAATTCTCCAACAAAATTTAGCCCTTTGGGACCATGCGTTGACCGAAGTCAACGCTGGTCAAACTTCCTTCAAAACCCTAGCTGCAGAAATTCGTCCTTCCTCTTGACTGTACAGATTCGTCCTTCTTCTTCACACGTGTGGGCTCGAATTGTCCTCCAAGGAGCTCGTACTAAATCAGATGAGAGAAGAAGATGTGTGTTGAGTTGTTGTGAAATGCTCTCCAACTTTGCCTGTATTTATATCCATCATTGGGGTGTGTGACACATCCGCTGGGGGTGTGAAACCTTAAGGCCGACCTGCACATATAATTTATTATAAATAATAAATTCAAAATAAATGTTCTGCTCATCGGATTAAGATATATTTTATATGGATTTTACACCTCTCCGAAAGAAGAATCCAACAAAAATATTAGCCACTTAATCTGAGCATCACAACATGGAGTTTGGACCTAGTTGTCCAAATTTAACACTCCCTCTCAACTAGGGAGAACTCCATCCATCAGTGCAATCAAACATCGTGCGTCATCCCATCGTAACTTGCTTTGCTGGCCTCTTTATTTCAGAATAGAAGTGGGTCAGTCATAAAGACATCATCCCCCGGCTGACATATTCAGCCCAGAGGTTCGAAACCTCTATCAGACTCACAAAGAGTCTCCAACCAACCCGAAGTTGGTTCATCTGACTCGAAGTCAGGCAAAGGTCCCAGACCTCACTAAACTTGATCCTAGATCAAGTGGTTGGACCGTGCCATCCTAGATAGAGAGTACGGCAATCTCTGATGCATCCATCAGTATTTGCTACTAGTCTCTAGCTTTTCCCACCTCATTGGCCAAATGAGAGGTGCTTCCCATGAGCCCTGAACTCAATGGGTAGGATGCATACGGGGCACAGATAAATGAGAGGCGAACCAACTCAATAATCACAACGGTGGGGCAGAAGCATTATGAGTGCTTATAGCTCCGAGAAGCTATCCCCAAAGCCCCCCAGATCATCATATCTCTACTTCCCTTTGACCAGGTACATAGACTCTATAGGCCTTAGAAGTCTCACAGTAGCCCACAAACATTCCTTTCTTCCCAGAAGCATCTAGCTTACTTCTCTTTTCTTTCGGCACATGAAAATAAACAGGACATACAAAAATTCTAAAATGTGAGACATCAGGTTTCTTACCAGTGAAAACCTCTTCGGGAGTTTTGAAGTCCAGAGCGGAATGAGGGCATCGGTTTTGAATATACACAGCAGTATTTGCAGCTTCTCCCCACAGAAACTTCGATAGACCCTGGTCACATAGCATGGCACGGGCAGCTTCCACAATAGTCCTATTCTTGCATTCAGCAACACCATTCTGCTCAGGAGTATATGCAATAGTAGTCTCCCTCTTAATACCAGCTTCTCTGCAAAAGTCTTTGAACTCATTTGACTCATATTCAGTGCCATTGTCGGTCCTCAAAATCTTGATCTTCTTTCCGGTCATATTTTCCACCAAGGCTTTGAAGGTACGGAACCACATGAAAGCCTCATCCTTCTTCTTCAAGAAGTATATCCGCTTTTTGCGAGAGAACTCATCAAGAATGTCATGTAGTAAGAACATCCTCCTAGGGATGTCATGGGCAACATACCAGATAGATCAGAATGGACCAGTTGCAAAATATCAGATGTCTTTGTGACACTTGAGGGGAAAGGTCCCCTTGTATGCTTTCCTTCGGCACAGCCCTTACATACACCTTCATGATTAGTTTTACCAAATACTATTATGCCCCGAACTTGTTATTTTTTTGAATTGTGTGTTTCAGGTAACGACGTTTTCACAGTTATCTTGGCGCACTTCCTCATCTCGTTCTTGAGCCCAACAGTAACCCTTTTTGCTTTTCCACGCATAGGTACCGCGCACTCTACGAGTTGATTTAAATATTTGTTTTGAAGCCTTGCAGGCCTGGTTATAAAACATAATCATATGATTATATCAGTTATTTCATGAAAGAAGCCTTACGGGTTACTGATGCATAATGTTAAGGACTCCAGTCTTGAATCTCACTTGATATTGAATGATTCCGGGGTTTTATAATTTCTGTGAGGTTATCACACTCATACTTAAGATCTCTCATCCATCTTAGTAAGCTTGCATTTGTTCTTGGCTTAGAGCAGTTCTTGCTCGTAATTCTATTTTCATTTTAATGTAAACAAGCATTTTCTCCAGCATGAGGTTATATTGTCGAACTACAAGAACTGGCTTTGCATGGGTTTGGATGTACCTGATTATGACATTTGAGTAATTAGCTTGTATTATCTCATGTATTTCAGTGTTAATTAGCTTGATAAGTTATGGTTATAAGCGCTATAGGGAGAATTCTCTGATTTGTTTGTATTTTTATCTTTTTTGTAGGTGACTGCAGCTCTCACACAAGCTGGCCTCGAATCTTCCAACTTGATTGTAGGGATTGACTTCACAAAGAGCAATGAGTGGACATGTAAGTTGTATTACCCATGATCCTGAATTTTGTAAAGTCATAATTTCCATGCAAGTTTAAAATTTTAAAATGGCCAATCTGCCTTTATCTAAACGTGGTTATTTGCTCAAGAACTGTTAGGCACTATATTTTTATGGTCACTAGTATTGTTTTGGTTCTAAACATAAAATTCTGTGAATTATCATTATGGCCTTCGTTGTTGTGTAAAGTTTTACATTTTCATCTTTGTTTGGATCTATACAAACTAGGAATCTTCAAATCCTCTTCGGTACAAGATTTTTGCACTATTTATAATATATATATTGAGCATGGTTGTTCATGGTGTTTGTGAATTGAGTGTGGTCTTCCTTAATCATGATCATAGCATTCCTTGATGCTGCACATTTTTTTTTTTTTGGATGATAACAAAATGTAGAATCTTCAAATCCTCTTGGGCACAAGCTTTCTGCACATGGTCATAATATGGCTGATAATTTTATGTAGGTAACAATAAGTGTTGACACTAATAATGGACAACTGAGTACACAAGAACAGAATACAGTCAATGGAATAGTGGAAGCCAGGTAATCGTATTGATAAAATAGTGTGTAGTGTCATTGTTTTATTTTTAAGTTCACAATATTTAACATTGAACAATATTTAAAGTCCTTCCATCCATGCTTTGAATGTCTAGTAGAACAACATAAGGGGAAGCATAGTTGGTCATAAACCTGCTGTGCTGATTTGAAGCAGTGGTTAAAAAAGCTTATCCTTCAAGGAAGTCTCTGCATCCTCTGTTTCTGACATCGCACCTCGAAATAATTGGATGTTCGTTAAATAGCTATGGTCTTGTATGATTTGCCTATAATGTCATATGGCATATGCTTTAGAATGATTTTTTGCATTATGACATTTTGTCTTGCTTCAGTCATATATGTGTTTCTCATATTACTCTACATTGGTAGAGTTTCCCATATTGGCAATAATGGGTATAACCCTGTTACACAGTAATTTGTCACCGTCCTAACCATTCCCCATCCCGCACAATGGAGGACCCTTCCCGTGACCTGTGAACATTGTCATGCTTTGAGATCACCACCAATGCATCCCTCTGAATGTGAGCTATATTTTCCCTTGAGACATCTCCTTGCAAAAATCACAAAAAACATCCCTTTTTACATTGGCGCGGGCAGTCAGTTCAGGACTCGCGCCACTGAGGAAAATCCTACACAGAGGTCGCGCCACTTGGCGCTCTGTCATAGAGCAGTAATCGCGCCACCCATTTTAGAGACTGTTTTTTAAATATGGATGGCGGAAGTTGAGTTCAAACAAACTCACAACCACTGCCTATCTTGAGTTGGGAGGTTTGGCTGCGGGAGTTCTATGGAAGGGAATTGGTTTTGCCACCTCCCATGGAACCTTCTTTGTTGATAGGGCCAATCCCATAATAATAGGGATCCCAACTCCCTCCTTCCCCATCTATATAAGCTTGCTCAAATCCAAGGCAAGCTAGTCTTGAAGTGCTGAAGCTTTGCATCTCCTATTCCCAAGTGCCTTTGTGCTGAAAAGAATCCCTTCTTTCCCTTAAGGCCCATTCGAGCAAGGAGACCATTGTTACGAGACTCTGGAGAGGTTTCCCTTTCCCTAGGCGAGCTTTGCGAGACGTGGACGACCGGAGACCCGTACGAAGGAGGCTGCAGCGTCAGAACTTGGTTGTAACTTCTATTCGTTTATCCTTTTAATAGATGACTATGATTATGGTTCCACTCCTTTTTCCATTATGTTAATGCGAGTAATGTCTTTTCTGACCGATGTTTAGTTACGTATGCTGGTTCCTATGCTTTTATCTGTTTGTTCTTTCTGTGTGCAGGTGTTCATCCAAGGAGATCGTGGAAGGATTGTGATCTGCCAGGACTGAAGGACGGGGACATCTCTTCTTCAGATCGAGCGCTGGAATCCAGGTAGGTTTCTATCCCAAATCTTTCATTCGTAACTAGGAGCCTGCGTCATAGCATTGTTTGTTTGTTGCTAGACCCCTGCTGGGCTAGTAGGGATCGCCTCTGTCCGCAGAGGGGATTTACCTCCTCAACAAATTGGCGACTCCGCTGGGGATCGTCCGGCTTTCCTTGTCCCGTTTATGATTGGTTCGCTTTGATTGTTTCTCCTCGCTTGATGAACCTTCTGGGTTGGATTCTTTCACTATTTTAGCTTCTTGGTTTGCTTAGCTTGTATTGGTCTACTTTCAGAGTAGCTTGTTTTTTAATTTTTATTGAAGAACTCGACTGGCGCGGGTTTTAACCCGACAATCGTGCCACTTGGCGCTTGTTGCATTTGTCTGTCTCGCGCCAATCGGCCTCTGGCGCCAGTTTCAAGGCCACAGTCGCGCCACCCCTGTGACTTTTTTGAGTTTCTTCATTTTTTGGCTTTCTGAGCTTGACCAGTACTTTTCTTCTTGATTTCTCGACTGTTTGAGCCTCTTGGAGTCTTGTTTGACTGGAATTCACCTCTATCCTTGGGTTGTTTGCCTCTATCTACCGATTTCACGTTTTTAGCCCTAGGGCATCTAGTGGCTTAGTGAATCGAGCCTTCCTTGGGAGTTTTGGTGTTCTGATTGTCCTGTCAACTTGTTGATTGAGTCTCCACGCTCTCTTAACAGTCTTTGATTGTTTTGTTGCGTTTTTGAGTGATCGTTCATTCCTTCATTCAGAATTCGTTTGTCTTGCTTTGGACCTAGATCACACGGTCCATCGGAAGTTTTCAAGTCTTTCTTTGCTTTGAGGGACTTTGGGTCGATTTAGAGATTTGGTTGCTTGTTTCGTTGAGTGAATGTTGTTTGCTTCGCTCTCTTAGATATCATTTCTCAAATTGTTCCTTTTGTTTTCAGTGCACATTAGCCATTAAACATTGAAAATAAAAAAAAATATATATATGATCTCTTTTGCTTTTGTTAAATTAGTGCAAATTGTGATCTTTTCCATACTGCTAGTGATTAGTGTTTGAATGAAAAGTGTTCAATTGCATTAGTTTCATTAGAGACATTGTTGTTTGTATTCCATTCATTTCGTTTGCATAAAAGCTCTCAACTCTCATTTAATTAGTTTTCATCGAACGAAATGCTGCACTATGGCATATAGCTTGCATTTAGGAGACACTACATACGATAAGGCCTGGAAATTGAAACTTAATTGAAGATCAACTGTAAAATTTATTCAATTAACCTAAGGCAACATTGGAACTTAACGCAACATATTTAGAAGGTCTAGGCTAGAGACGTGTTCCAGCGTCGTTAAACCTAGCAGCTGTCGTTCGCCTGTTGGCTTTAGACAGCGCTAGTACGGACTTGCGCTCCCCGTACCGTCGCGTATATAAAGGGAGACCCCTATAGGTTTTCAATCCTTTATCCACAGGAAGCCGAGTCTGCCGCCCTATACCCGTGACACACCGAACACAGCATTCGGGGAGACTACCTGCACGTACGGAAAGTCCTTGGTCGATTTCTGTTTCATTTTTGAAACCAAGGTGTATATTGCAGTTCACGGATATTTGGTACACCTTTTGTGCCTAGTTTTTCCTGAGCAGTCATTTGGTCTTTTCTGACTCCCTAAACTTGAAAAGACCGTCAAGCGCTTGTCCTTTCACGCTTGTATCAACTCTGAAAGAGATAGAGTCATCTTTTTATCGTTTCTCGACTCTTAAAACATGAAACGGTAGGATTTGTTTATTTTCCAATGTGGTAAAATCAACCTCCCACGATAACACACCCGTTTAGATATTGCTTGTGACTGTTTGATCGTGTGTCTTAATTCGTTTTCAGCCCGTGTGTGTGTGTGCTCTCTTCTTCTAGTCTTTTGTCACGGTGGCGGAACCCTCGGTTTCGTCTACTGGTAGTCCTTACACGGACGATTCTTCAGAGGCTTCTGAGCCTTCTGTTGAACCACAGCAGCCTGTTGTTTCCGAGTTCCCTGACGGGGGACCAGTCCTCGCCGAGCAACCCTTTGGAGAACCAGTTGAGTTCAACTGGCCCTTTTCGGACCCTGTGTCTGAATTGAGATTAGGAGCTGATTTCCTTTCTCTTACATCGGGTTCACCGTTTATTGCTGTTGTTTTTCCTCCTAGTCCTCGCTCGCTTTCCGTGATTTAACCAGATCAACCGCGAGTGATTCGGTCCCTCTATTCCTCGGTGTCCGATGACCATTCAATGGCGCGCAGCAGGCGCGCGGCGAGCGCTCCGTCTCCAGCCGCGCTCACACGCGACCGGTCCTTCTTTGCCAGTGAGCGCGATTCTCCTGGCCGATTATCTCGGCCTGGCCGCCTATGTGAATATCATCCCCCGCTCGAGGCCACCGCCACCACCCGGGGTGTCTCCTTCGACGCCCGTCACTTCTGTTCCCGTGCGACCCACTGTTTGTGTGGCTGCCTCTTCGGCTGTTGTCTCAGCATCTGCTACTAGATCTGGGCCAACTCCTGAAGACATTTATCTAGCTACTGCTATACCAGAGAATATCTCTTCGGAGGAGTATCGGTTGTTTTTACAGTAGCCGAACGCCGGGGCTGGACAAATTCCCCAAGATCCTTACCGATCTTTCTTGTCGCACTATGCACAGGACGGCACTCCCGTGTATGGTTTCCCGGGTCAGCTTGATCAGCATGGGGACATTTTGCGTCTTCCTGCTCCTGAGGCTTATCTGTATGCTCAAGGTTTACCGTACAACCAGGCTCACAACCTGCAGGCACAGCCTTTCCAAGGCCAACCTGCAGGCCAACCTGGCTATCAGTACGACCCGCAGGGACAGCCCAATCAAGGCTACTCTGCGGGCCAGCAAGGGCCATTCTATAATCCGCAAGGACCGTATTATAACCCTGCTGGTCAACCTGCTCAGCCTCAGCTGGGGTATCAACAGGGACCGGCCTATGGTCCTGGGGGGAAAATCCAGCCTTCCTTACCGATGCAACCGCAGTATCCTGTTGTCTCTAACGTTGCATATCAGCCAGGACCACTTTATGGTTCTGCTTCAGGTCAAACTGGTTTCCAGCAAGCACCTGGTCCTGTTCCACCACCAGGCCAACCGGGACATCCGGTACAACCTGCTGTTCCGCCTCCAGGCCAACCGGCTTATTCGGTGCAACCTGGAGCTCACTTACAACCAGGTCAGCCTGCGCAACCAGCACCACCGGGCCAACCTGTTCAGTCAGGGGCGCCCCCTCTTTCGGGTCAACCTGTTCATTCAGGACAACCCCTTCATTCCGTTCACTCTGCTCAACAGCCTGTTCATTCAACGCCGCAGCCAAATCAACAGCTGCGCCCTACGTACCAGGCTCCGCAGGGTTCCACTTATCAGCAGTCTACTCATCCTCAGAGTGGTTATTATCCTCATGGTCAGTCTCAACCGAAATATAACCACTATGGAGGCTCTCAGTATCCTCCTCCTCCTCACGGTTCTAACTATGCTCAGCAGCCAAATCCAAACGCTGCTTATACGGGGCAGACGTCTAATCAGGGCCCGAACCCTGGTTATCAGGCCCCACACAATGGTTACCAGCAACCAAATCAGCCTGGCTATACGAATTATGCCCCTCACGGTCAGAATCCTACGGGACAGAACCCATGGGGGCAGGGATATTCACAACCATCGTGGAGCATGGGTACCGGACCTTATTCTGGGACTGGCATGGGAATTAACCCTCCATTGCCATTCCTGGCTACCTTGGATCTGCCGGACGTCTCAAAATTGACCAATGATCCGATTTCTCATGATCCACATTGGCCCCCGGTTCCAACCAAGATACCAGGAGATTGTCCCAAGTTTGAGGGCAAATCTGGCGAAGACCCCCAGGCGCATGTGATGACGTATCACCTCTGGTGTTCGTCTAACTCTTGGACTGACGATTCGGTTCGTTTGCGTCTTTTCCAGCGTACGTTAACAGGAGCTGCTGCTAAGTGGTACATAGAGCTATCCCGTGGTATTTTTCAGGATTTCAACTCGTTAGCTATGGCCTTTCTCACGCATTTCCAGTTACCAGTCCGGTATGAGACTGGGACACACCTCCTGTCTTCCCTGAAGCAGGACTCGGCCACTCACATCTCGGATCACATCCATGAGTGGCGGCGCCGTCGTCGACTGATCAAGTTTCACATACCTGATCAGATTTTGACTCACTGGTTCACGACCTCCTTTGTCAATAAAATCGCTCAGGATATCGCGATGGGGGCGTGTGTGACCGAGGAACAAGCTATCGTGCGTGCCCAGTATCTGGATCTTGTTTATTCACAATCTGGCACACTTTATGACATCCTGCCTGATGCTCCACGGCCCGGAGCCAAAAAGACCCCGCCTACCCCTACGGTGGATGGCGTCATTGGTTCCGTCTCTCAAAATTCGAAGAAGTCTTCGAATGGGAAGCAGAAGGCTAATTCTTCCAACAATACCTCTGCTAATCCCGCCTCATCCGATTCTGGTCAATCCGCGGAGGTAAATGCTGTTCAGGCCAATCCTGCAGACAAATCCTCCAAGGGGAAGAAGAAGAGCAAAGGCAAATCAAAATCTGATGCCCCGAAACCGGAATCTAAAACTCGAACTGAGGATGGCTCCCAACGTAAGCCGAAATTCCCTTGTCTCATCTGTGAAGGTGATCATTACACTAAGGATTGTCCACGACGATCCGAAATCAGTCAACTTCTTAGAGGCTCAAAGGGAACCCCGGCTGTTTTAAAAGAGCCATTTCCATCTCAGCAGACCCAGATGGTCGAACAAGCTTCATCATCTGCACCATTTGGGTCCCAGGTCTTCATGATGAAGACTAATGCACCTATCACTATCGCTACGAGATCGAAGGATTACAATAGTCAGCAGCAGGCACCCGGGAAGGCAGTGGCGGAAGGACCGCCTCCCCCACCTGCTCCTGGTTCATTGGAAATCGAGAAGCCGACTCTCGAACCCGTTGTGAAGCCACCTCCCAAGGGTGTTCTTCGAAGGTCCTCTTATAATCCAAATGCTCGTGCTGCTCAACATTACAGTATCGTTGAGGATTTGGCACAAGCACCATCTGCCATGTCGGCACTTGAGGTTCTTCAGAGTTGCCCTTCACAACGGAAGGCTTTATTGTCTGCCATCGGTGGCATCGATCCCGCCGATTCGAGCCTTCTCACCTTTGATCTGGAGAATTTTACTCCCCGACTTCCGCATCAAATCGCTTTGGTCATACAAGTCGGGATTAACGGTCTGAACGTTCACAGGGCCGTCGTAGATGAGGGTGCATCTACTTGTGTTATGTCCTCCGCGTGTTGGAAGGCCATCGGCTCTCCAACCTTATCGTCATCTCCTAATGCCCTTGAGGCATTCGATGGTCGGGAGTCTAAACCCCTGGGAGTTCTTGAGAGCCTTGCGATCACGCTACAGGGAAAGACTGTCAACGTGGAAGTAGAAGTGGTTGACGCGAAACTCAACTACAACATACTTCTTGGCCGCAGCTGGACCCATGCCATGCTCTGCGTGCCGTCTACTGTCTTTCGGTTCATTAAATTCCCCCATGAGGGCAAGATTGTCACAGTAGATCAGTTGTCGTTTTTCACCTCGAGCTCTGAGAACAACGTGCCGTATGTGGATCAAATTCCGAATCCCCCAGACAGCATAAGACCTGGTCTTTTCAAAGACCCTGTTCTCATGGGTATATTCCCCGCACCGCCACCGGATACCGCTCAAGTTAACATGTTGTCCAGGACTGATGACCCCTGGCTCATTCCTTCACCTGAGCAGGTATATGAGTTCGGAGAATCCATGCCTTTAACACCAGTAGAGATTAGCTACTGTGAGATTGTTGCCGCATCGGATCCTCCACCTCCTCAGCATGCTCCGATGAGCATGGCTCTTGACGTCTACTCACAATCCCCCTGGCTTGGTCAGGCTGATTCACCTGATCCTCTCAGAGAGACTTTTCCTTCAGATGAGGCTATCATTGAAACCATGTCTCTTGAGGAGCTGCCCTGGGGTGATGGACATCATCGCTCCTCGTTTATGCCCAGCTTGGGGGCAATGACTGATTGTCTGGAGCGTTATGCTACTCAGGTTCCTTCCCCTCCTCTTCAAACACCGATCTTGACACACGAGGTCTTTTCGGAGGGTAATCTGAGTAACATTACTCAAACGGTTCCTATCAACATCTCTGTTAAACCAGGGATTGTTGAGAACATTCATGTGGGTGTGACCTGTTCTCCCGAAGAGATCCAGGTCTATACGGAACTTTTTAAAGAGTTCAGAGATGTTTTTGCATGGTCCTACGAGGAAATGCCGGGAATTGATCCTAGTATTGTCGTGCACGAGATTCCAACCTATCCAGGTGCAAAACCCGTGCGCCAACGCTTGCGTCCCATGCATCCTCGGAAAGCCGCCGCTATCAAGGCAGAGGTTGAAAAACTTCTGAACGCGGGGTTTATTTATCCTATCCCCCTTACAGAATGGGTGTCCAATATCGTCCCTGTCGATAAAAAGCAGGGTACCATTCGAATCTGTGTAGATTATCGCGATATCAATCGCGCCTGCCCTAAGGACAATTATCCCACTCCGTTTATCGATCAGATTATCGACGATTGCGCCGGAAGTGAGATCTACTCCTTAA
Organism: Pinus albicaulis; assembly: GCA_034641835.2. Lineage (NCBI taxonomy): Eukaryota > Viridiplantae > Streptophyta > Pinopsida > Pinales > Pinaceae > Pinus > Pinus albicaulis. The sequence continues at coordinate 1,382,337,100 of CM076570.1, forward strand.
TGGACGGTTTCTCAGGTTACAACCAGATTAACATTGCACCCGAGGATCAACATAAGACCACATTCATCTGTCCGTGGGGCACTTTTGCATACAAAAAACTCCCGTTCGGCTTAAAGAACGCTGGCGCCACGTTTCAGCGTGCGATGTCATATGCCTTTCATGATATTCGCCATATTGTCCAGCCTTATCTGGACGACTTGCCTGCCCATTCGGGTAAGCGAGAGGATCATCCTGAACATCTTCGCCAGATATTTCTTCGCTGTAGACGCTACAACATTAGGCTCAATCCTCATAAGTGCGTCTTCTGCGTCGATTCCGGCCGTCTTTTAGGCTTTATAGTCTCGAAAGACGGAATTCGCCTCGACCCTCTGAAGGTTGAGGCCATTATAAATCTCCCGTCACCCTCCTCCCTTTATCAGTTGCAGAGTCTGCAGGGGAAAGCGAATTTTCTTAGGCGCTTCATCCCGAACTACGCCGAGGTGGCCAAAGGATTCACTCGTTTGTTAAAGCAGAATGTTCCCTTTCATTGGGACGAAATTGCTCAAGAATCTTTTGAGAAGCTGAAGACATTGCTAGTCAATGCTCCGTTGCTTCGTCCTCCGGACTACCATCGCGACTTTACTTTGTATCTAGCCGCCGCATTAAGCACCATCGCCATGGTCTTGGTGCAGGATGACGAGAACGGTGATGAACATGTTGTTTATTACCTATCTCGGAACCTTCTCGACCCGGAAACGCGTTACGCACATGTTGAGAAGTTGGCCTTAGCAGCTGTACACGCCGTACAACGCTTTCGCCATTACATCCTGTTGCGTACGATAACAGTTGTTTCAGACTGCAACCCCATGACATATATTCTTTCTAGACAATTGCTGGGGGGCAAGTACTCCAAATGGATCGTCATCCTGCAGGAGTTTGACTTGGAGTTTACCACTGCCAAGTCAACTAAATCACTAGTCTTCGCGGATTTGATATGTTCTCTCCCTACAGACTCTCTTCCTGAACACTCAGAGGATCATATACCGGACGAAACACTGTTTCTTATCGATACTCGTGATCCTTGGTACGGTGACATCATATTGTACCTTCAGACCGCGACATTTCGGTCTGAGTTGGATAAAACTGCGCGCCGTCGGATTCGGCACCAGTCCCAACCCTACCGCATAGTAGGAGATACCCTATATCGTATTGGAGTAGATTCAGTGCTCCGACGATGCCTTACCTTGGACGAGGCTGAGAAAGTTTTGAATGACTGCCACAGTGGCGCCTGTGGCGGACACATGTCCGGATATGCCACTGCCCAAAAGATTCTGAGGGCAGGTTATTTCTGGCCTTCTATATTCAAGGATTGTATCACTGCAGTCCGAAAATGTCATGCATGCCAGATTTTTCAGCGCAAGATGCGCGTGCCGCCGTTGCCTTTGCATCCCGTCATTACCGTTGGCCCTTTTGCGAAATGGGGCGTAGACTTTATGACATGTAACCCTCACTCGGCCGGGGGGCATGCGTATATCATCGTCGCCGTCGACTACTTCACTAAGTGGGCCGAGGCGACGTTCACACCACGTCGACTAAGGACGATCAGTTTTTTTTATTCAAACCATGTTATTGCACGATTTGGGGTCCCCGAGCCATCGTCAATCGAACACGCACTATTTCCGCGATTACATGATGGCGAGCCGACACCGCGCGTTGGTCCACGATTTACGTACCACAACGCCCTACTACCCCTCAAGCGAATTCAACAAAGTTGAAGCAAACAACAAGGTTTGGTAGCTATGCTTCAGCGACGTCAGCATCATAAATCCGCTGGCATCTCCAACTGTTCTCAGCTCTCTGGGCGTACCGAACTTCTGCTAAAAGTGCAACCGGATTCACACCATTCCAACTGGTGTACGGTCTGGAAGCTACCTTGCCGGTTGAATGTGAAATTCCTTCGCTCAAATTAGCTGTGGAGCTCTTACCGGATACTTCTCCTGAGGAAGAGTGTCTCCTGTATCTCGAACGGTTGGATGAGACCCGTCGTCTAGCTGCTTTGATCATCGAAGCACAAAAGAAGAGAGTCAAATCTCATTTTGACTCGTCAGTTTCTCCCCGTTCTTTCATCGAAGGAGACCTAGTCCTCTTGTACGATCAGGCACATGACAAGCTTGGTGCCGGGAAGCTCCAGCCAATGTGGCACGGGCCTTATATAGTGAAACGTGTTTTGAAAAATGGGGCCTACGAGCTTATCGACTACGAAGGAGTTCCATTGGCGCAACCCAGGAATGGGTTGTACCTTAAGAAATACTATGCCTGAATTGATTTCTTGGTGTGGTGTGTGTACATAGGTGTGTGATTGTCATTTGTGTGCATGGTGTGGTGTGTAAACATCTTTTCTGCTCCAAATGGATCACTGTTGCTCTTCACAAGGTAAATAGTAAAAAGTAATTTCATTTTTTACCATTAGACATATTTATAACTTTTTCGACGATAAATGAGCTTTAGAAGATAGTTTTTATCGAATATTTGCATATATTATGTCGAAAATGGATTTTACGCTTGTTGGGCATGTGCAGTGACAGGTATTGGCGACTTAAAAGATGGAAACGAGTTGTATTTTATACTTTTTCGGACTCGGTAAATACACGAAAAAGTCACTCTGGAGTCATCTTTCAGCTCTTTTCTGACTCTCTAAATATGAAAAGATCGTCGAGGCCCTTGTCGTTTCGATCTCGTTAAAATGGACACGAATCAACATTCACCCAGTATAAGTTTAACCCTTTTTCGGGCTGGGATGGATTGATTACGAAAAAGGAATACCCTAGCCTATCGCGACTAGGAGGTTTTCCCGGATATTGTTTTCTACCTTTTCGGATCTGGGGAACTATTTACGAAAAGGGACTTGTGGAGTTTTCTTTTTGCTGTCTTTTCAAACTCTCTAAACATGAAAAGACGCCGAGTTCTTCCTTTGTCAGACTCGTTAAACCCTGATGACATTGGATTCCGTCGAAATGACGTTCTCCGAGTTTCTCCTTCCTAGGACTCATTAAATGCACTAGGATGGATTCGCCCGAAGGGCGGACTTATATCACAAGCATATGCTATCCCCTTCAAGCTTGTTATCAAAAATAATTGGGGTACTCGCCAGAAATGGTGGGGGGAAAATGGAACCATCGTCGTTGTCATCGGCAGTATGTCGCTCTTGAACATGGCACCTGTCTGCATTCGTGTCGGGTTGGGGACATCTCATCTCGCTACTTCACTTTGCCTCCATGGGTTTGGGTAATCTCTTTTGACCTCTCATCTGTTCACTGCCTCGTCGCCATGACCTCTGATCCGTTGATGTCAAATACTGCCAAGTCCACTGTCGTGCCGTTCATGTGTTCAAGAGAAGTTGGCCTCTGCAAATATCAACCTTCCTCTGTTTCTCATATGGTCCTGATTCACAACAAAACATTATGTTCCTCTGTCTCGTGTCAATGATGTGGGAATCATTATGGCCCACCTTCGATCAAGGTCACTTCCTGTAGACTTCAACTCATTATCCAGGAAGTTGGTCTAGAGACTCCTTATGGTACCTTGGAGCCTGCATGCCTCAATGGCAGGTTCGTCGCATTCGACGTGAGGTTTACATCATTGGCCTCTGATCGAATGATTCTACGGGTGTTCGACGTCAGCTCATTTATTCGCACGCCGTAGATTGTACCTGTAGTGCCTTGAGAACCATTGTCATTATTGGTGGTTACTCTCGCGTCTGTTAACAGCTTCCATCATTGGCTGGTAATCAGACGATGTTCTTGCATGTTCGACATCAGCTCACATATTCGCATGCTAGAACTTGTACTTATTTGGGTCGAGATGGAGCGCAAGACCCTGGATTGTGTCTGTTGTAATCCAGGCTGCGATTGTGGATTTTTTATCATTATGTACATGACTCACTGATTGGATGGCTGCGACCATACCTGAGTCTATTTGTTTGATCTTAGTTGGATGGCTGCGCCCATACCTTGGATCCGGATTATAGCATACTCTGTTTCGGATGGCTGCGTCCATACCACTTATACATCATGTACTTGAGATATCAGTTGTATCTTTCTGCGCAGGTTTTCCGACGGCGGGCCTTCAGTTGAACATGTTCTCGTAAAGCATTTCACCCCTTACCAGTATTTTTTTGGTTCTAAACATAAACTTCTGTGAATTATCATTGTGGCCTTCGTTGTTGTGTAAAGTTTTACATTTTCATCTTTGTTTGGATCTATACAAACTAGGAATCTTCAAATCCTCTTCGGTACAAGCTTTCTGCACTATTTATAATATATATATTGAGCATGGTTGTTCATGGTGTTTGTGCATTGAGTGTGGTCTTCTTTAATCATGATCACAGCCTTCCTTGATGTTGCACAGTTTGTTCTTTTTTGGATGATAACAAAATGTAGAATCTTCAAATCCTCTTGGGCACAAGCTTTCTGCACATGGTCATAATATGGCTGATAATTTTATGTAGGTAACAATAAGTGTTGACACTGATAATGGACAACTGAGTACACAAGAACAGAATATAGTCAATGGAATAGTGGAAGCCAGGTAATCGTATTGATAAAATAATGTGTAGTGTCATTGTTTTATTTTGAAGTTCACAATATTTAACATTGAACAATATTTAAAGTCCTTCCAGCCATGCTTTGAATTTCTAGTTGCACAAAATAAGGGGAAGTATAGTTGGTCATAAACTCACAGTGATTTGAAGCAGGGTTAAAAAAGCTTACTTTTCAAGGAAGTCTCTCAGATCTTCACTCTTGATACTACACCTCTGAAATAATTGGATGTTCGTTAAATAGCTATGGTCTTGGTATGATTTGCCTATAATGTCATATGGCATATGCTTTAGAATGATTTTTTGCATTATGACATTTTGTCTTGCTTCAGTCATATATGTGTTTCTCATATTACTCTACATTGGTAGAGTTTCCCATATTGGCAATAATGGCATAACTGCTACGTAATTTGTCACCGTCCCAACCATTCCCCATCCCGCACAATGGAGGACCCTTTTGTGACTCGTGAACATTGTCATGCAGGCTTTGAGATCACCAATAATGTATCCCTCTGAATGTGAGCTATATTTTCCCTTGAGACATCTCCTTGCAAAAATCACAAAAAACATCCCTTTTTGCATTGGCGCGGGCAGTCAGTTCAGGACTCGCGCCACTGAGGAAAATCCTACACAGAGGTCGCACCACTTGGCGCTCTGTCATAGAGCAGCAATCGCGCCACCCATTTTAGGGACTGTTTTTTAAATATGGATGGCGGAAGTTGAGTTCAAACAAACTCACAAACCACTGCCTATCTTGAGTTGGGAGGTTTGGTTGCGGGAGTTCTATGGAAGGGAATTGGTTTTGCCACCTCCCATGGAACCTTCCTTGTTGATAGGGCCAATCCCATAATAATAGGGATCCCAACTCCCTCCTTCCCCATCTATATAAGCTTGCTCAAATCCAAGGCAAGCTAGTCTTGAAGTGTTGAAGCTTTGCATCTCCTATTCCTAAGTGCCTTTGTGCTGAAAAGAATCCCTTCTTTCCCTTAAGGCCCATTCGAGCGAGGAGACCATTGTTACGAGACTCTGGAGAGGTTTCCCTTTCCCTTGGCGAGCTTTGCGAGACGTGGACGACCGGAGACCCGCACGAAGGAGGCTGCAGCATCAGAACTTGGTTGTAACTTCTATTCGTTTATCATTTTAATAGATGACTATGATTATGGTTCCACTCCTTTTTCCATTATGTTAATGCGAGTAATGTCTTTTCTGACCGATGTTTAGTTACGTATGCTGGTTCCTATGCTTGTATCTGTTTGTTCTTTCTGTGTGCAGGTGTTCATCCATGGAGATCGTGGAAGGATTGTGATCTGCCAGGACTGAAGGACGGGGACATCTCTTCTTCAGATCGAGCGCTGGAATCCAGGTAGGTTTCTATCCCAAATCTTTCATTCGTAACTAGGAGCCTGCGTCATAGCATTGTTTGTTTGTTGCTAGACCCCTGCTGGGCTAGTAGGGATCGCCTCTGTCCGCAGAGGGGATTTACCTCCTCAACAAACCCATTCCTATATACTCTCAAATTTGTGTATGGATTTAACTGTGCAACAACTGCAATATGGTATTTCTATTACAATAGTATAAGCTTGACCTCAATTTCATCATTTGTATATGAATTATGGTACAATACATGAATATATGGAAGTGCATCCATCAGTTCAAATATGGCTTCTCTGCTCTATTCATATTGTCTATATTCATTCAGTTTTGCATTGTATACAAAACAATAATATTCCCCTATATATGGTGTCAGGAATCCTATTCGAGAATAGTGTTGCAGTGGGGTAGCTACAATATCCTCCATCTAAAATATCAATGATCTTGATCATTTTGGGTCATATTGATTTTCTTCACAATCATGTTCCTTCAATAGTGTCAGCATTCATATATACAGTCACAATTTGATCTTCTTAGCATCGTGCTTATCGATCCTTGTTCAGTTTCTAGAAGAATCAATTTTTTACTTTGAATAGCAAGTGGTGAGCATCATTAAAGGAAGAAATTTTGTAGGTATCTGAAGACCATACCTCCCCTGTGACAAGAATCACTACAAGAAGTCAGGTTGACCATTGGACCTTTCATTAGCATAACTCAAGGATGCAGCAAAGAAAATGGTTTAAACGTGAGGTACATGACTATTCAACATTAACTTGACCGATGCATGCTGAATTTGACACAACTCTTATTTAAATTTGCATGTTGAATTTGACACAACTCACTATGTCAATGGTGACTTGTTCTTCCCCTGTGCAGGATGTTGCTAAAGGAGAAACTGTTATTAAGGAGAAAGAAGAAGAGCTGTATGCCTTACAAGAAAAACTTGTCAGTATGGAGAATGTGAGTTTCTTCTAAAAATGATCTGTGGATGATTTATTAAATTGGAACATTTATTTTAAGCATTGTAGCATCATGCATTTATTGTATTCTGATGTGAAATAAGACTAATAGGAGAATACTTTACCTTGCTTACTGTTAATCAACGCAAGCACTTTGTCCATGTTCCAACAGCTCCAGTTCCTTATTGTTACTTTAGTATCATGCTCTTTATTGTAATTATCTCCTGATTTCAGATACTGTTTTATTTTTTTTAATTTTGGATGGGATTCCATAATAATCTTGCTATTATTGCAGGAGGAGATCCAAAAGCTCATTGATTATCACAAGGCCACAATAGAAGCAAGGAAAACTGGGTTTGAAGCTGAGATTGAACAACGACAATCCTTATGCAAAGAAAGAGAGGAAGCTTTAAGATTGTTTGAGTAGCTTAAGAAATTGTAAACAGAGTTAAATGTGATCAGGCTTGGCAGCTGACAATATGATACAGCTGGAAAGATTTATTGAAGGTTCCCAAATTTGTACAAATGAAGGTTTAGTGAACAAATTAGTGAGATTCAAAATTGGCTATAAGCCTAATGAGATAAAATAAGAGGAATCTGTTCGTAGCCTTGCTATTTCTGTAATTAGTGAGATTTAAAATTGGCTATAAGCCTAATAAATAGTTCGTAGCCTTGCTATCTCTGTAATCTGTACTGCTAGAAAATTGGCAGAAACCAAGACTGAAAATATTTGATATATTTTGGAAATCGAGTTTCGGCAGTACAATATGGATTTCTTTTATTCAGATTGAAAAAACTGTGTAGTGATGAACCTCATATTAATATTTATTATTATCCATTTTAATTTATGACAACTGTTGAGTATCGCAAATAAGGTGACTAAAATATATGTTTTTTTTTCTTGTTTATTATACATTTTCTACTGTGTTGAAATCGAGTATAATTCTTTTACAAATTTGTGCCAATATTTGAAGGCAATGTGCTTTCTTGTAGTGGTGCTAATGCATGGATGTTCACCGAAAATCTAAAGCAGGATTTGATATGTGGATGAAAGAGACTGTTAACACATGTCCTAAGTCGGCTAGAAGAAGGCAATAAAACGGGGTTGATTGGCCCGAGAATGCACAATAAAGACAGGAGGTTTATGATAGACAAATAAGCCAGTGACAGATGGGTACACAAGGGAAAAAGCTCACTTTGAAAGTGGACAATTTCTCTAGGCAAAATTTTCCCTCCTATACCCATCTATCACTACAACTTATTTGTATGTCATAAAACTCCTGTAGCTTGCTTATCTGATGGTGGTGAGTATTCTTTAATATGCCTCCACTGCTCATCTAATTTCACCTTGAATTAGCATTTTCATTACCCAAGTTGGGTCCACCCAATAAAATCCAAAGAAAATTCTGAAGTGCATGATAAGCGTATTGAAAAACACTATCATAACATGGAATTTCATCTCACATTTCCAAAATAAGAAACAACTTTCCAAATTAGGGAACATGTTTCCAGGCCATATCATATGTGTTTCCACATTTCACTGTGTTTTTGGTGATGGTACCAACCATGTACTTATGTTTCCCACAACATAACCAAATATTTATATTGGTGCAAAGTTCAAATAGACATCAGTCTCAATTTATTGAAGCAACATGAGCCAGAATCTTCACATTTTGAGGATATTCTGTTACAGCCTTGGTCACTGTTATAAAGGTGACAATAGTATAAGGGGTATCTTCCTATACCTAACTAGGTGTTCATTTTATGTCTCTAGCTTTGGAGATGAGATTGTCTAAGGCTTACATTGTCCTTCATATACTAGAAAGGTGTTACCCACCATGTGCATTTCAAACACTTTAATCAATCATCATCAATTCCATCATCAATTAGTTCCATCCACTCGGGATTGCAAATCATATTTGACAAAATGGAACCAAAATCCACCTTGTGGTCAATTCAAGAAAAGACTTCAGCCATAGCAATATTGTTGTTGATCCTACATGATTTACAAATGGACCAACAGGTCATAAAATAAGGCATCATGGCAACAATAAGGAATGGAAGCAACTAGAAATGTACAGAAGCCTGGAATAGTAGTAGCCAAATTCAAGATGGAGAAAAGTCAAATTTCCTTAGTCCTCAGCATTAAATTATATTCAAGATGAGCACTAGATGATGAGATGAGACTTTGAGGCTCGTAGAGCAAAATCCCACACCAAATCGAGTAGAACATGTAGTTGTTATAGGTTATCTTACTCATGTCAAATTTGTGATCAATGTACTGTGGTATAGGTGGGAAGTTCTTTGCTTGTTTGATTTTAATAATAGAGTTCTGGTGCACGACACAATTATAGTGAATGTGTTTGCACATTCACAAATTTATGCCACATTCACTGTAATTACACAAAGTTTGTCATTTTTTTAAAAATAGTTGTGGTTACAATATAGTTCAAGCAGTTGAAAAATGTTAATTCAATTGACATCTAGCACACAAGATTGAATGAAACGTTCTCATAAGTAGAACATTTTAAAAGTGGGTGTTTCCCATATGATGTAAAATTTTAGTTGTAAAATTTTACATGGCCATTGTTTCAAAAGCTTTCTTAAATATCCCCATCATTTTTTTTTAGTGTAAAGAATCAAAGATTAATTTAGATAGATTTTATATTAATAATATCTTTGTTTTTTGGCTCTTGACAAAATGGAACCAAAATCCACCTTGCGGTCAATTCTAGAAAAGACTTCAGCCATAGCAGTATTGTTGTTGATCCTACATGATTTACAAATGGACCAACAGGTCATAAAATAAGGAATCATGGCAACAATAAGGAATGGAAGCAATTAGAAATGTACAGAAGCCTGGAATAGTAGTAGCCAAATTCAAGATGGAGAAAAGTCCAATTTCCTTAGTCCTCGGCATTAAATTATATTCAAGATGAGCACTAGATGATGAGATGAGACTTTGAGGCTCGTAGAGAAAAATCCCACACCAAATCTAGTAGAACATGTAGTTGTTATAGGTTATCTTACTCATGTCAAATTTGTGATCAATGTACTGTGGTACAGGTGGGAAGTTCTTTGCTTGTTTGATTTTAATAAGAGAGTTCTGGTACACGACACAATTATAGTGAATGTGTTTTTCACATTCACAAATTTATGCCACATTCACTGTAATTGCACAAAGTTTGTCATTTTTTTAACAACAGTTGTGGTTACAATATAGTTCAAGCAGTTGAAAAATGTTAATTCAATTGACATCTAGCACACAAGATTGAATGAAACGTTCTCATAAGTAGAACATTTTAAAAGTAAAGCTTTAGTCCGATGTAAAATTTTAGGGTTGTAAAATTTTACATGCACATTGTTTCAAAAGCTTTCTTAAATATCCCCATCATTTTTTTTTAGTGTAAAGAATCAAAGATTAATTGAGATAGATTTTATATTAACAATATCTTTGTTTTCTCGTCGTTGACCATATGGAACTAAAATCCACCTTGTTGCCGACCCTAGAAAAGACTTTACCATAGCGTATTGTTGTTGATCCCACATGATTTACAAATGGGACCAATGTGTCATAAAATAAGGCATCATGGCAACAATAAGGAATGGAAGCAACTAGAAATGTGCAGAAGCCCGGAATAGTAGTAGCCAAATTCAAGATGGAGAAAATAAAAATTTCCTTAGTCCCCAAGAGCAACCCTTATATTCAAGATGAGCTCTAGATGATGAGATGAGACTTTTGAGGCTCGAGAGCAAAAATCTCAATAACTAACCGCAGTAGAACATGTAGTTGTTATAGGTTATCTTACTCATGTCAAATTTGTGATCAATGTACTGTGGTATAGGTGGGAAGTTCTTTGCTTGTTTGATTTTAATAATAGAGTTCTGGTACACGACACAATTATAGTGAATGTGTTTGCACATTCACAAATTTATGCCACATTCACTGTAATTGCACAAAGTTTGTCATTTTTTTAACAACAGTTGTGGTTACAATATAGTTCAAGCAGTTGAAAAATGTTAATTCAATTGACATCTAGCACACAAGATTGAATGAAACGTTCTCATAAGTAGAACATTTTAAAAGTGGGTGTTTCCCATCTGATGTAAAATTTTAGTAAGATTTAATTTGATATTTCAAAGGTTGAAATCAGAATATACATAGTACTGTCTTTTCAGATCTTGCTGAGCCTTAAGGACTAGATACAATATCACAAATTCCAGTTTTTCATCTATTTTAAATTTTGGCAAAATTCCAGTTTGTCAATACATAACTGTAGTGTTATATTTTAGCAAAACTTTCAAGATATTGAAATCGATTTGGCTAAAAGAGAGGACTCTTAGATCTAGTTTCACATTTACTTAAAATTTCAAATCTGAACCCGTAAAGAAGCTAAGAATTGATAAATGCTTTTTGGTCACCATCATGACATCGACACTTCAGAAACATTATATTGACTAGATAGAGTAGAAGGATTATAGTTATGGATCCATAGATTATTCTTTGGCAATGAACCTCCAAATATTATCAAACTTTTTAATATATTATTTACATGATATAATTGCACTCTTAATGCTTTGGGATATATAATCTCCAAAAGTTACAAACTGGGTGTTGTCACTGGCAGCGACTGTCACCTTGTCACTAACAAATGGGTACATGTGTTATGATATGGAAAATAATGAGACATTTTTTCTCCATCAAAATACTTTAATTTGATATTTCAAAGGTTGAAATCAGAATATACATAGTACTCTCTTTTCAGATCTTGCTGAGCCTTAAGGAATAGATACAATATCACAAATACCAGTTTGTCATCTATTTTAAATTTTGGCAAAATTCCAGTTTGTCAATACATAACTGTAGTGTTATATTTTAGCAAAACTTTCAAGATACTGAAATCGATTTGGCTAAAAGAGAGGACTCTTTTAGATCTAGTTTCACATTTATTTTAAATTCAAATCTGAACCAGTAAAGAAGCTAAGAATTGATATTTTTTTGGTCACCATCATGACATTGACACTTCAAGCAACATTATATTGACTAGATAGAGTAGAAGGATTATAGTTATGGATCCATAGATTATTCTTTGTCAATCAACCTCCAAATATTATCAAACTTTTTAATATATTATTTACATGATATAATTGCACTCTTAATGCTTTGGGATATATAATCTCCAAAAGTTACACACTGGGTGTTTTCACTGGCAATGACTGTCACCTTGTCACTAACAAATGGGTACATGTGTTATGATATGGAAAATGATAAGACATTTTTTTCTCCATCAAAATACTTTAATTTGATATTTCAAAGGTTGAAATCAGAATATACATAGTACTGTCTTTTTAGATCTTGCTGAGCCTTAAGGACTAGATACAATATCACAAATTCCATTTTGTCATCTATTTTAAATTTTGGCAAAATTCCAGTTTATCAATACATAACTGTAGTGTTATATTTTAGCAAAACTTTCAAGATATTGAAATCGATTTGGCTTAAAGAGAGGAATCTTTTAGATCTAGTTTCACATTTATTTTAAATTCAAATCTGAATTAGTAAAGAAGCTAAGAATTGACAGTTTTTTGGTCACCATCATGACATTGACACTTCAAGCAACATTATATTGACTAGATAGAGTAGAAGGATTATAGTTATGGATCCATAGATTATTCTTTGGCAATGAACCTCCAAATATTATCAAACTTTTTAATATATTATTTACATGATATAATTTCACTCTTAATGCTTTGGGATATATAATCTCCAAAAGTTACACACTGGGTGTTGTCACTAGTAGCGACTGTCACCTTGTCACTAACAAATGGGTACATGTGTTATGATATGGAAAATAATGAGACATTTTTTTCTCCATCAAAATACTTTAATTTGAGATTTCAAAGGTTGAAATCAGAATATACATAGCATCGTCAAACGCAATAGCTTCATCCAAAAAGGACTTTGAAAGCCATCGCTTTAACTGAATCTGATGACATATAATGTGGCCCTTTTTCCATGAAACATAGCTAACGGGTGCTTCTAGGTCCTTGAGAAATGAATACACTGCCTTTGAAATGGGAAACCCTCTTGCATCTTTTTTTTTGTGCAAATTCACCTTGTCTGAAATGAATATACATAGGATGTAGGAAAATCTAATTTAGTTAAAAGATGGTAGGCATCCTAACGAAAATAAAAATAAAAGACAAAATTTTACTAGAAAGAAAGAAAGTGAGCTCCAAACCATAGCTTAATTAAATAAATTAGCTAAGCAAACCTAACACAGTGACTATGCTGGCAAGCTAAGGAACATCTTCTTCATCAAGAACCAATCTTTGTATATCAATAAGCCAGACTGAGAGGGATGTCAATGCAGCACCAACAGACATTCTGATGTTGTATCTGCAGCACCAATAGACATTCTGATGTTGTATCTGCAGCACCAACAGACATTCAGGAGGATGTTCACAATTGCAAAATTGAATAAAATATACAAAAGTTGACACACACTCGAGACATTTTATTTTCTTACAAGCAAAACGATCTCAACAGAGTCTCTGTAGCCCTGAAAAATTATACAATAGATAAAAATCAAATCGATGAATATCAAGCAAACTCAAATGCTAGTAGAGACATGCCATTGTCTGTGCCTAGGAAAAGTTTTTCCCATCTTGGATCTTCATTCAGGAAATTACATGAAGGAGTTAGAACTTATCTCCAAGTGAAACGGTTTTACCTTCAAGAAATTTCTGCAAATCTAAGCTCTTAGAAGAGGCAGATTTGGCAGATCCTCAAGAGCCATGTTACAATGCAGCTTCTAACAACATTTTATTGCAATAATCTACACAACCAATCTTGGTTGCCAGAAACATAAACCCCTGCAATTTCTTCTTAATATCCTCTATTGATCTATATAGATATAGATATTGCATATAAATTTAGAAGTTCTTAGGTGGTACAGGTGGGAAGTTCATATACGGTATATGAGAACAAGCAGCAACATCGTGTGATGTGCAAAAATGCTGAAACTCATCTTGTGATGTACAAAAATGACGAAATTCTTTAAATGGACAGTTTAGATGGAAAATGGCTAAATATGATCTTCGTAGATTGAACTAGAATACTGAGGTCATTTTGTGCATGGATATCTTATCTCCGACAATGAGGGGGAAGTTGTCTATGTCTTTTAGTCCAACTAATTAAGTTTTCCCCATGTTTAGATTATACTTATCAGTGATCACCTTATGGGAAGCTCATTCAGCACAACTTCTCAACAAGCAGAACTGCATCATTCACAAAGAATTTCTGTGCATTAAGGAATTCCCAACAAATACTAGAGAGGTTGTATGTTGTGAGTTTCCCAATGCAAACAGCAAAAATTGAATGTCCATTGAAGCATGTGAAATATATGCATGCGCACTATATAATATTTGTCTTCACATGAATGCATGCACAACAACATTTCGGATCGATTTTGTTAAAGGCTTCCCGATTTGTATGCCGAGAGAGGTCGTATGCCGTGATGGTTGAAATCCCACCATGGCTATTAATTATCTCTAGAAGAAAGCAAGGTAAAACAATATGTATTCATTCAAATAGATTTCAATCTACTAAGGTGTCTTCACATGAATGGCATGCACAGCAACATTTCTGCATGGATTTTGTTAAAGGCTTCCTGATCTGTATGCTGAGAGAGGCTGTATGCTGTGATATTTGAAATCCCACCATGGCTATTAATTATCTCTAGAAGAAAGCAAGGTAAAACAACATGTATTCATTCAAATATATTGCAATATACTAAGGTGTCTTCACATGAATGGCATGCACAACAACATTTCCGAATGGATTTTGTTAAAGGCTTCCTGATCTGTATGCTGAGAGAGGTTGCATTCTGTGAGTTTCCCAATGCAAACAACACAAATTGAATGTCTTTTGAAGCATGTGAAATATATAACAAGCAGCACTAAGGTGTCTTCACATGAATGGCATGCACAACAATATTTCCAGATGGATTTTGTTAAAGGCTTCCTGATCTTATGCTGAGAGAGGCTGTATGCTGTGAGTTTCCCAATGCAAACAACACAAATTGAATGTCTTTTGAAGCATGTGAAATATATAACAAGCAGCACTAAGGTGTCTTCACAAGAATGGCATGCACAACAACATTTTCGGATGGATTTTGTTAAAGGCTTCCTGATCTGTATGTCGAGAGAGGTTGTATGCCCAGGATGGTTGAAATCCCCACCATGGATATTAATTATCTCTAGAAGAAAGCAAGGTAAAACAACATGTATTCATTCAAATAGATTGCAATCTACTAAGGTGTCTTCACATGAATGGCATGCACAGCAACATTTTTGGATGGATTTTGTTAAAGGCTTCCTGATCTGTATGCTGAGAGAGGCTGTATGCTGTGAGTTTCCCAATGAAAACAACACAAATTGAATTTCTTTTGAAGCATGTGAAATATATAACAAGCAGCACTAAGGTGTCTTCACATGAATGGCATGCACAACAACATTTCGGGATGGATTTTGTTAAAGGCTTCCTGATCTGTATGCTGAGAGAGGCTGTATGTTGTGAGTTTCCCAATGCAAACAACACGAATTGAATGTCTTTTGAAGCATGTGAAATATATAACAAGCAGCACTAAGGTGTCTTCACATGAATGGCATGCACAGCAACATTTCCGGATGGATTTTGTTAAATGCTTCCTGATCTGTATGCTGAGAGAGGCTATATGCTGTGATGGTTGAAATCCTACCATGGCTATTAATTATCTCTAGAAGAAAGCAAGGTAAAAAAACATGTATTCATTCAAATAGATTGCAATCTACTAAGGTGTCTTCACATGAATGGCATGCACAACAACATTTCCGGATGGATTTTGTTAAAGGCTTCCTGATCTGTATGCTGAGAGAGGCTGTATGCTGTGATGGTTGAAATCCCACCATGGCTATTAATTATTTCTAGAAGAAAGCAAGGTAAAACAACATGTATTCATTCAAATAGATTGCAATCTACTAAGGTGTCTTCACATGAATGGCATGCACAACAACATTTTCGGATGGATTTTGTTAAAGGCTTCCTGATCTTGAATCAAAACCTTGATGAATCTGCATCATAAATTATGTACCAACACACATCTAAGCATCCACATGTCAATTTATTTGCTCAAGCAATCCACAATATAGTCTTAAACTATATAAAGTCCAATGCATTGTAGCAATTATATGTTCTAACCTTAGAATCAAAGTTCATTGTTCATCTTGAACAATGTGTTCCACTCATATGAAATGTGCTAGTGGAAAATTTTCCAAAATGGCATCATGATCATCTATCGATAACCTCCATTGTCGCTGTTTTTTTCTACTCTTCACTTGCTTCAACTGCAGTCGAGTTGCTATGACCAAGTGACTATATTGGGCATAAATAACCTCTGGCTGGTAATCTTGAAAAATAATATGATCTTTACATTTCTTTACTTCTTCGAAGAAATGTCCCATTAACACCATTGAACCGATTGGGTATGTATAATTTGATGGATCATTATACTCTTGCAACAGCGTGGATTTAGACATAGTGCATCGTAATAAATAATAATGCACTTTTTCTTGATTATTTTATGGTGCAATGACAGCAAAGACATCACCTTCTCTAACCATATCAGAGACACGATCATTATCATTGTCAATCATAGCCACTTCATTGTCCATTTCCTTGTCACTCACGTTTCCAAATGGGGGCAATGGTGTCAATTGTTCGAGTTTCCATAGTTGAACAAATTTCTTAATTTGGTTTTCACATTCATCGATGGACTCTGTCTGATCAATACATGCATAACAAAAGCAAGAGCACTTTCGTTTCTCAATGCAATGTATATTTGTCATGTCCTTACTCCTAATTGAGTGTAAACTTCTTGTTTTAGGGATTACACTGGCATTATATGGAAATGATCTATCAACATCACCCATTGCAATATTCCAAAAGTACCTGCTTGAGAAAAACACACACATATGTATGAGTAAAATTTTGAAAAATATTAAATATTTTTTTGATAACAAAATACGTGCACATATATGTATACACATATATATATCTACACATGTATAATATATTGTTAGTTAAATGTGTATGCTTACCTGTGCACATGAGCCATCCTTGGGTTTGATACATGACTTAAATTTTCTTTGCACCAATTAACAACATCTAAAGAATTTGCAAGTCGGCAAGCAGAGTGATTCAATTGATACCTCATAAGTGCACGTTTTACGCATGCCCCAACACCATCATGCTCTCCTTTTCCATGCCCCGTCTCAAAGAAATTCCATGTATGTCGAATGTTGATTTTCCTATGAAGACGAGACAACCAATAGAACGATCTTGCTGATTTAAATTGACCAGCACAACCATCGGACCATACCCAATGTTCTTTAAAAGTGACTCTTCGTTTCAACAAATCATTATAAATAACATTAAAACAATGTTGAAAAAAACACGTGTCATGTGTTCGATCATCACTGATGTAGAAATGGTACTCCTTAATCACCTCACGATTATTTTCATCGCTATCAAAACCATCGACAACAAGCTCTGCGTGTCTATACAAAATATGCACAAATATCGATACTTGGTCTGAATGATAATACTCACTTTGTATCTCCTTTTGTGGACTAAACGTGTAATTCTCAGCGAAATCAACCATTGATAATATTGTTCCTTTTGGGAACACCTCACGTGATTGCTTGAACTGTAAATCCTGCCATCGTGCTATATGACAATGCTTAATATATTTGTATATTTTCACCCTGAACTTCTCCATAAAAGATGTCACTGGAATCTCGTCATCAAGTAAAGTGATATTTTTTGATGTTGTGCTTGAATCTGCAACAGGAGTGTAAGTAACATATTCATATCTCTTCCAATTCAGACTGAGATTTGACAGTCTGGGATCATTAGGATCAATGGGATACTTTTCATCATAGAGTGCCAAATGAGAACATTTGTCGCATTTTCTTCCACCAACACATTCATTTTTATAAAATAATTCATTATTCTCTCGTGGACATAATATCTTTGATAAAAATTCACGAACAATTGAAGGAGGAGGGTCATTTGACCAATATTTTATGCCAAAATTTACAAATGTCTCATACAATAATTCGAATTCTACATGGTATCGACAACAACATGTGTCTCAAACAGTGATAGGCCTGACATACCATGGTTTAAGCTTCACAAATGTGCTAAGGGAAATCTTCACATCAATATTACTCTCCATAAAGCTCTCGAATAATTCTACTTGACTGACCTGTGTTATATGTTTGGAATGAGATTCATAAACTCCCTTAGATGTATGGCGTTGCAGTTGATCCTTTTCATTTGGCGACACACGAGAGTTCGAATCCCAAAACTCTTTTACCCTATCCCTCACACCATCAAGAAGTCTATCATGATATGGACGCCTGCAGATATTAGCCCAACATGCTCCTTCATCATTCTCATCTATTTGAGTTCTAAATTTTGAATGCCTCCATAAACTTTTTCTCGATGTTTTAATCAATTTTGAAGTTGTTGACATCAACCGACTTGATGAAGTTCCTTTCGCAACTGCACCTGTTAAAAGTACTCTACGAGCATTCTTTGCAACATTAGATCGCCCTTTGGCTAGTATGCCAAGCGCCGATGTCACATTATTTGTTACCATTTCATTTGCTAAAACCTCTTTTTCACTTTTAATGCCCAATAATTCCACAACATTTGTGAGAGATTTGTGCTTTATAAGTCCACGTAATAGTTGAGCTTGTGCTATGATAGATAAACCTTCAAAAGTATGTTTCAATACAGATTTTACTTAATCTCGAACTGTCCTTTTAGCCAATGGTGGTCCCAATTCTTCAATTTTAGTTGCATCCATATTTTCTAGAAACTTGTAGTTGTATACAACGTTCTTGGAACTTCCAATTAATTGCAGTGAAATTGGATGTGTGGTTGCTTCTTCTTGTGGTTCTGATGTTTTCCCTGCATAAAAAACAATATTAAAACTTCTAATTTGAAATTGACATGTATACATATTTTTAATTTTAAAACTATTTTGAACTCAATGTTAAAAAAAAAAAAAACAATTTATTCAAATTGAAGAAACTATTGACTCACCAGTGACATCAATATCAATATTCTCTTGGACATTTGTGGTAGAATATTCTTGTGGTTTTGATGTTGTCCCTGCATAAAAAACAATATTAAAACTTCTAATTTGAAATTGACCTGTATATATATTTTTAATTTTAAAACTATTTTGAACTACAACGTTTAAAAAAAAATACAAAATTCAAATTGAAGAAACTAAATTGACTCACCAGTGACATCGATATCAATTATATTCTCGTTGACAAGTTCCTCAACATTTCTCATTTCCTCGTCATTGTCATGTACCTCTACATCTATTTCATGATGCTCTACCTCCACATTTCTTTCATGCCTTAATCTTTCCCTTTCCTCTCGCAATTTTTTTTTTAATTTCTCATTTTTATCCTTTAAATCTTTTCTTTTTCGATCATACCTTGATATGCAATTCCTTTGGTCTCCCATGTTCGCAAAATTGGAAACCTAAAATCCAATTCTATTTGGACCAAATACCTAACAAAACATAAAGAGTTCAGACTAAGTACTTCAGGCTTTCATAGATTGCAAGATTGCAAAAATACTCCGTGTCTTCATAGAGACATTATGCAAAAATATTTCATGCATGCACCCAAAAACATTTCAAAAAAAAAATTTGCACCCACAAAAACTTTCAAAAAATATTTCCCACCCAAAAAACTTGAATTTTTTTTTTTGCCAAAAAAAATTTTGTTCACAGAAAATAGATTGGAGCACCCTCACTAGATTGACAGTCACCCCTAAAAGCCGGGCTCAAGAGGGAGAGCTAATTAGAAGAAGGTTGGTAAGATAGATCAACCTTTGGTCATTTCCCCTGGCTAAAAAACCCCATCGGCTAGCACCTATAGCCTCATATTCCATCGGATGATTGGGTCATTAGGACATTGGCCAAAGCCCAATAAAGCATTGAAACAAAAACCCTCCAAAAAACAACAATCCTAACACATGTGGAAATCCAAAAACATTGTTTACATCGATGTCAGGTGGCAGTGACCTGGATGTCATAGTTTGGCAACGACATAGACCCTACACCTATATTTGAACCACTTAAGGGAAAATTATTGACAATAGATTGTCCCATTTGTCCCGAGGATTGCAGAGGAAGCTCAATGTTCCCTGCTACTTGCATGCTGATAACACTGCCCCCTGGTATAGTGGCCAAGGGGTTTGAACTCAACAGAGGGTTCCAGCCGAAAGGGTTGCAGAAAGGTACCAAAGTAGTCGTATTCATGGGAGGAGCTACCGTGGTTCCCAACGCCATCACGGTAGGAGTAGATGCCGAAGGGTTCGGTAAGCTACTGGCAGTTGTGATGACCGTAGGGTTGGGGTTAGGTATATGTTGACTACTGGGGTTACACAGTGATGACATAGAACTGACCACTGGCAGGGAGGATGGTGGCGAACCTGGGATGGTCGCCAGTGGCATCGACCCTATGGATGCCGGTGGTGAAATGGATGTTTGTGCTGCCGATGACATATCTTGGCGTGGTGGAATCTGAATTATCACAGGCCCCAACGGATCAGTGAGCGGAGGATTGTAATGAGGTACAACCCCTTAAGTGAAAGGGTCCTCCGGAAATTCCGGATGATACGAGGTTATGTGATAATCAAGATTAGTCAGAGGAGACTGCTCTTCCGTAGAAGGCCCGCATTCACCAAGGTTCAATTCTTCCTCAATAGTGAGAGGAGGTAGGGCTTTCTGTCGTCGGGACAGACGGCATGAGTCAGGGGACCAGAGATAATTTTAGGGGAAAATTTTAGCCCAAAGGTGAATTTTAAGGGATTTTAAATTTTATTAGGGTGAATTTTGTATATAAAACCCATTTTTTATAGTTTAATAAAGTTAGCCCAAAAAATATTTTAAAAATAATTAATTATTTAACATTAGCCCACCAAAAAAAGGGCGCACAAAACAGGAAACATGAAATTCGCCTCCGATTTTCCAGGTTTCCATGGCATTCGCCCCCAATTTTCCCGATTTCTATGGAATTCGCCCCATTTTTTCAGTTTTCACTGGTTCGGAGAGGTGGCTAGGCTTTGTGCACACCGATTTTCTAAGTTTTTGCTGGCCGAGGCCGACTCTCTCTAGTCCGTCTGTCTCTGGTCCATTAACCCATTCACACACCTCCACACCTGCTTATCACTCCAGCACTCACATATCACCATAGCATAACAGTCCCCTCTCATACCTCACGCCCCCTACGCTAACTCTCCCAACTCCCCACTACACCGTCCACAACTTTCGGCTCCCATCCCTTACACAGCTCTGTGCCCTATCTTGCCCGGCCGCTCTCCCTAACCTCTGCGACTCTCTTTGTTGAATATTCTCTTGCTGTTGTGTTTTCTTTTCCCTCTGCTCCTTCCAAGCCGGGATAGAAATGGTTTTGCGTGGGGGAAATCCTAATATGTACAGTTCAGTACATTCATTCATCCAGAATGAATATTCGATAAATTCTTTGATGCGCAAACAAATACATATCTGATCCATTGTTGAGATGGGTGTGAACGAAGAACAGTCATCACAAGTGAATTTGCTGGAAAATCAAGATGCTCACCCTCTCCTGCCACTAGAGGTAGCTAATTCTTCAATCTTCCCTAAATAAAATAAGGTTTATTCTTAATGAAAAGGATGAATTTACCCTCTGAAAAGAAGGTTTATTCATTTTTCTGTTAGTATAACTAGCACATACAGTCTGGCTCATATTGCCAATACAGGAAGAGACTGGATTTTAACCTTTTTCTGCAGCCTGCCTGTTGGGATTATTTTGTTTTGTCGAAATACGTATGCTTCAGGAGGGCCAAGAAGGGAAATACACTGGGGATGGGTCTGTGGATATTCATGGAAGGCCGTCTGTGAGGCAAAACACAGGAAATTGGAGAGCTTGCCCATTTGTTTTAGGTTTTCCCTCACCCTCATCCTGTTTGTGTTTTAGTAATCTAGGTCATTTGGTTCCTGTTTGTGTTTGAATTTGGGGAAATTCAGGAAAATATTGCCCCGTCGAATCGTTACAGCATACCCATTACGAAATTTCTTAAGAGTGTGATCTGATATGCACTGCAGGGAATGAATGCTGTGAGCGACTGGCATACTATGGTATTAACATAGATTTGGTGACTTATTTGATTACAAAATTACATGAGGGGAATGCGAATGTTGCAAAGACTGTAAACAATTGGTCAGGCCAGTTTTGGCGGATGCACACTGGGGCCGATACTGGACAATTGCTGTTTTCTCAACAATTTACTTTATTGTATGCTTAAACCTTACCAACTGTTGTCTGGTTTCAAAGCATTTAATTTACTGTGTGCTTAAATCTCGCTCAACTTTGTTTGGTTTTCAAAGCATGTTCAATCCTATTTTTCAATTTCTTTTATCTTTTATTGTTACAAGGAGTGGACATATATTTGGCCAAGGTGCCAGGTGTGAGGGATATCTATTTATCTAAGGTGCCAGAGAGGTAATTATTTGGCCAAGGCCTGAGGTCTGAGGGGATTGGGATATATATTCTCCGAAGGTTGTTCCGAACCTATACTCAGTCTCAGCACATTGAAATTTATCTCATGCGTTGATAGGGCAGACTACAACAGGAATGGAGCCTGGTGGATGGCGTAACACTCTGTTGGCCTGACCAGTGAACCAACTCCCCAACAAGAATGGAGCCTGGTGGATGGCTTAACACTTTGTTGCCCTGAACAGTGAACCAATTTCCTGTAGGCTTATTTGTCTATTATTAATTGATTAATATCTGGTTGATAACCATACTTTAATATTTGCAGGGAATGGAAACCTTGACAATTTCGGCCTCTGTTTCTGCCTTGCAACCTCCATCCTGCACAGACAGTTTCTGCCCAAAGGCAACAACACTTGAATATGCTGTATTTTTCCTTGGGCTCTACCTTATTGCATTAGGAACTGGAGGCATCAAGCCCTGCGTGTCTTCTTTTGGGGCTGATCAGTTCGATGACACCAATCCAACAGAACGAAAGAAGAAGGGCTCTTTCTTCAATTGGTTTTATTTCTCAATTAATGTTGGAGCTCTTGTTTCCAGCAGCGTTATTGTATGGGTCCAAGACAATGTTGGGTGGGGGTGGGGATTTGCTATCCCTACCATCTTTATGGGATGAAATTTGTTGATTAAAAGATACTGATTTCATCTTCTTTCTGGATCATAATTATCATGGAACTTTCCATTGCTAAGCAACAACGAACAACTCCATATTTGAGATTGTTTAAACTTGAATGAAAAAGTATGTTTTAGCTGTTGTTCATAAAGGAATAATTCCAGAATGTTGTGGTTCATGGGACCTGGAATCTATACTTTCAGAGATGGTATTTTTTAGTACAAGTCACCTTTGTTAAGGAAGAAGAAATGAAATTGGCTGCCACTATGAATCGAGGTTCCTTTGTACAGCACCAACTGGATTGGCAATAGAGCTACCTCTCTTATTGGGTCTTACCATTTCAATATTTTCTGAATTTTTCCATAACCTCTTGAAATTCTATCTGGATGTTGGAACAAATTTAAGGTCTCATAAAGACAAATATTATCTTTAAATTGATTTTCATTCCTTGGAACAAGATCTACCTGTCTGTGAACCCAATATAATGAATCTCTTTATACCATCTGGATTCCAGAGTTTTCCTGGGTGTGTGCAAACATGGTCTCATGGTAGATTTGGAAAGATGGACAAATATGATTTGGAAAATCATTTGTGATTTTAGAAGTCATCAAGACGTCTGAATTTTTATAACTTTGATTGTATATCCTATGTATTGTTGTGAATCGTTTGTCACTGAATGTTTATCTACCATAGTCCAAGTTTACACTATCAGATGCACTTGGTAGCTTGGTTGTAATGTTTCTATAGAATGTTAAATAAGTAATATATAGATGGTTCATCTCATCAAGAAAATCCATTTATGCAGGTAGTTTTGCATTCCCTGGCTGTTGATCGAAACATTATATTTCTGGTGGCAAACTATGTACTTGACATGGGAAAATGTGACTTAAGCTATGATGTTTGAGAACGAGCACGTATGCTGAAAAATATTTTAGCACCTTATTTATCTGGTGTTGGTTTGGATGAAGGAAATCAGGCTCCACAAACTTCCAAAGAAGGAGAACACCTTGTATTAATTGATTTACCTGGGCCCAAGGGTATTGAATCAGAAAAAAATCAAGGCAGTTCTATAATGCATGTTGTTGGTGAAACATCTCTTTCACAGCAAGAGCTTCATACAAACTTGTTCCCTGCACTTGCAAAACACATTCTTTCTTCACCCAAGCTGGCTACATTCTTGCATCCAAGAAGCAATGTTCGAGTTTTCTTACCTGGTTCCCTTTCTCACATTGTCCAACACACAGCTCCAGGTTATAGATCTTTACCAAAACTAGGTATTCTGTGCCAGATTCACATCCATCAGACCAATGAGGTTAGGCAACCTACTGTGTTAAAAGGCAAGGATAAGGACAATGATCAAGATAGTTCCGCTGATATAAATGATAATACATCTTTGTCTTCTGATGGATCCTTTAGTGAAGGAAGTTCGCGGGGCCCTGAAAGTGGATCTGACCGAGAAATTGATCAATCAAATGTTAGTGAAGGCTCAGACCTTGAAATTATGTCCAAGGATAGGTCAAGATATTCACCAAGCAGCTTGACTAGAAACTCTTTAATGAAGTTGAATGCTTCTGAGTCAAATGATAAAATGAGTAAAGATGTAGAAGGAAAGAGCAAAGTTGGGGACAAAAGACATGTCGAACCACTAATCTCTTTATCAGATGGTGAGCATGGAAAAGACAGAAAAATTGATCACTATGATCCTTCTACAATTTCTGACAGTATACTGCTGATGCGCCAAGATGCATTGGAGTCATGGCTAGGGCCAGACCTTTCTGTTCCTGTCCCTTTTTCATCTGCAAAAGAATCTATACTATCTGGCTATGCCAACCTGTCAATAGGATTCGTGGATAGAGAGCTAAGGAAGTATACACTTTTAGATTTCACAAATGGAGATGGTATGAATGTCATGTATGCATTCTCTAATGAATGGTCATGCTATTCACCAATGATGGTCTGTGTTTGTCTTTTTTTCTATAATCATTCAGCAGATGCAATTTTTAACATTGTTGTCAAAGCTGACGAGTCAATAGAGTCTCCTGCGGAATCTGGAGCACCAATGACAGAAGTACATGATCGGTAAGCTTCTAACCTTGATATCTACTAGAAAATACTTTGTTCCAAGCTATAGTTCAAGGATTTTTTGATGGAAGCCTTTGAATATCTGGATTCCCCCTTCAACACACATACACACATTCTCACTCTCATCTCCATGTTTCCACATAATATTGTTGCATATATATAGTTCTTTTTCCTGCTAAGTTTATGAATGTGTTGCAGTCTTCTTCAGTCTGGGCTAGAGCTAACGTCTAAAATCTGGATTGTATTGCAGACCTGTGGTTTCATCAGAACCACCAAAAGTCATTCCTATGCAAGAGATTCCCTGTCTTGGTCCAGGTCAAACAATAGAGGCAGAGTTGTATGTTTCTTTTCATCATCAGTTAGTACCTCTCAGGTTGGGTGTCTATTGCAATAAGAGATGCTATTCTGTTAGATTGAGGCCTGAAATAGGGGCCTTGTTGAGGCCAATTTCTATGAATTCAGCTGCATTTACATCTAAAGAATCTCAGATGTCAGGCATGCTGGAAAATTCTCGCAGGTGAAATAAAATCTGTCATGTAAAGATAATTTATCTATGTATTCTTATGCTACTACAAATAGTTTATCTATGAATTGTTATACTATTAATGGTAGAGTGGTACCTTATGTGCCTAAACTCTATCTATTGATATAAGCCCTTTTATTTTATGGTAATTGAAGATTGAGATTTTTTTGGATTGTGACAAAAAGCATCCAAAGCTACTTAGTTTCTAATAACATGTCTTTAATTCCAGGTGCACGTTTATGGGACATCCTCAAATTCCCTCCAATGTAAATGATGTCCAGCTTTAGCATGATGATCAACTTATTTTTGTTGCTCGAACTATTGTATCTAGAATTGTCAGCAACTTTCATGTTTCAGTGGTATCTGTAACAATCCCAATTTTTTCATCATTCATGGATCAATCTGGTGGGCATGGAGATGTTCAGGGCCTATCCATAAGGTTCAGCAGCGATACATTGTCAGGGTGCATACCTTGTTTGATCACAGTCACCACAGAAGGCTGTTATAGTGTTTCAGAATTGCCTGTATTAGTCAAAGTAAACTGTCAAGATGCAGTGTTCGGGCTGAATCTTTTGAAGAGATTAGTTGAAGTTTTGACTGAAAGTCAAAGTTAACAATCGAGCATTGTATATAACCACATGCGTGGTGCTGAATTTCAATGTGAGCAGTCATTCTTAGCGGGAAATGGGAAACAGGATGATGATGTGGGTGCATTCTTGTGATTGTTTCATTTGGTATATTTGAAAATTTCTACCCCCGTGATTGGAGAGCCCAAAAAGAAGAAATGGCCTGTTTTTTATCCATTCACATGTTGACCATTGAAAGTGAGAGTTGTTACTTAGTTTCCATACATTCTAAGAGTGATTTGATTGTATTGATAGTGATTTTCTTTTCAGTTTGAGGTTCACACTTTCCATTGATCAGACGATTTCTCATCACAAGAAAAGCCTGTAACTTAATGTAGGTAAATGTCTACGAAACAAACTAGCTGAAATGATGCAGTGTTCAAGTATTCAACACATTTTTTCTGAGAGGGTGAGTGAGAATCATTTACAAAGGTGTCACTGATTTTGTGTGATGATATAATCATAATTTACATCGCCTGGCATTTCTTGCACCATATTAAGATGTCATACACACTTCAGTATATCGAGCCCTCCTTATAGCAATATTCCTTGTCTTTCTTCATGATAATCGATGTGACCATGATATGGGCTCTAAATAATAGGTTGGGTATGGTAAACAAACAGTTGGTGTCAAAGATAATTTGGGTTTCTGCCAGCTTTATAGAGGAGTTAGCATCCTTTTGGGAAAACTTGTCAGTCTCTGTACAAACAGATCAGGTTTGGTGTTTTTAATTGGTGAAGCTCAGTGCTTAAACTACATGGGAATTCATTCCAATTCATGATTAACTAGAGAATATGATGAAACTGATTGAAATGTATAGAAATATGACTTTTGTTCTCTGTTTAGTTTGATAGAAAATATTCACTAGGTTTTTTCAAATATTCTACATTAGTTGATGTTTCTCTACATGCATTTCTTTTTTTTTACAAGGAAAACCTTGCACATCACCTTTTCTTCCTTGGAATATCTAGATGGAGGGGGGTTCAAATTCCAGCCACAATAGTTGTTGGTAACCCCAATTGACTCAACCAAACCTGTTATCTATGGCCTCCTTATCAGCAGCATGCATTTGGTAGATGTTTCGGCCGATTGAGTAGGACCGCATTTCTCTCATATGTAGTGTTTGGGCTGAATCTTGAAGAGCAGTGTGGTGTACTATGATTTTTGGCTATCATTCTGTATAAATTCTTTAATTTTCATGGATCTACGGATGTAATAGTTGAGTGAGCTTCATTCCTTCACTGGATAAGAAATATTCCTATTGTACACATTCATAACAAGTTCTTCGTTCTCAAGTTCAATCGGACATAAAAGAGGTTAAATCATCAACACTATTAAAGAATTGCATTGGATAAATAGCTTTGGAAATGTCTTTTTATCCACCATAAGATCATGAAGAAATATCTTGCTTGAGCATTAAATTTTTAACTTAGTTAATGTGTCTTCGCTTGATTAAAAATGATAATGTATGGTCTTAAAAAAACATTGACATTGTGCTAGGAACAATTCAGGATACTCTGATTATAATAAAAAATAAATCAAAACTTCTCAATTTATACATGCAGAAAGATATTAAATCATGATAGCATTGAGGTTTGTTTTATCTTATTCTATTTGTTAGCAAAAGCATGCTTGCAAGTTGTGCACCTCTTTGTTTTTCCGTCATCCTTGTAAGCAACTTTACCCACCTTTCTCGGTGGAGTGAAAAGGCGACAGAGGAAGCTAAATATTTAAGTGCTCGGGCATTTGGGAGTCTCACGGTGTCTTGTATGATATAATCCCAACTCAATGCAGTTGCGAATATATAGGTACTTGGAATTTTACATGAATGCAATAAAGATTACTAGATAATGAAAATTGATGACGAGGACATGATTGAGGAAGTTGTAGAGGGTCAAATCTTCCTGCTATGGTTTACTAGAATGAAGTGGAGGGTTTGATGCCCATTGGTTTGGACCTAATTATGACATTAATTGCATGCGTGCTATCTATTGAGTTGACAGCCACATACACTAATAAGACAACCTATTGGACCACAAGTCACCTTGTTGGAACCAAATGAGCCATTGGACTTCTAGTTCACGATGATTATCATCCAAAAGATAAAATGGTTGTCTATCTAAACAATCAATTGATTTTTGGATTTCAATGTCATTGCACATGCGTTTTATCTTTGAAGTTTGAACTCCACTCGTCTCTCTCATATATAATTAATATAATATTTTTCTCTTGCTTTATTCATATCTCAATGAATAGGCATCTTCATGATAGACAATTATAATTCTCATCCTATAAATCAGTTTGCAAATGAAAATGTCCAACGATAAGAGATGGTACACAAGATAACATTTGAAGACAAAAATCAAGGATTACACAAGAAAATATTTGAAGACAAAAATAAAGGATTGGTGGAACATGAAATTGAGAGCCACCTTAAGAATCATGCAAAATAAAATTGAATGAAGTTCTCATATGGTGAAAATATCCATGAAAGTGTTATAAAACCTAATGTAGGGGCATTAGGCCCAAGACAACTTTTGTACATAAATAAATGTAAAGGGGGGTCTCATGTTTAATTTCCTTATGAAATTATCCATAGTTGAGCTAATTTAGTTAATTTGTAGAGGAAAATGTAACTGCCTGAATGATTAGTGGGCATAGGAAGAGACAGCCCATCTCTATCTGTCAGAGCGTTAGTCTAATTTGGAACTGTACATAGGAATTTGAAGAGTTTGTGAGTCATTGAGAAATTCGGATCGGTTCATTGTAATTGATATAAAAGTAAACCTCTGTTGTGTAGCATTAGTGTGATAAATATGGGATAGTGCAAAGCATAGTTTTGAAGATTAGTCTAAGTTGACTCGTACCTAATCAACTCATTCAAGTTGATTGTTGGTTGAACGACTAATTGTTAGTTCAATGGACAGAAGGTCTTGCAGGCATAAATACCAAAGGGAAAAATGGAGCCCATCATGGGGTACTCTTTGTAATTCTCCACCACTGCTACCTTCCATGCTTCCTCAAACTCCTCTCCAACCTCAATATCAGTGCTAGTAGTAGCATGAAAAACAACACTACGCTTAGCAGAACTAGAAGAACGCATTTTCCAAACTACACGAGAACTACTTCCCTCACGAGTCACCATGTGCCATGCTTGGTCTCGGTGGTTCTCTTCCTTCTACTGTTGGTTCAATTACCATATCTTCATTGGAACCAACACTCCGAACTACACTAGACAACGATTCACCATTTTGTAGTAGTGATTCGCCATTTGTACTGGTGATTCCCCACAATTTTACAGGATAATATAATCTCGTGAGAGATTCGCCAAAAAATTATATATACATATTATATTATTAATAAAATCGCCTTCCATTTTTCCTATGTATCATGGGGATTCGCCTATTTTTTATATATATAAATTTAGGGGGGTTCTTAAAATTCTCCCTGCAGGGGACCGGTTTAATTTTAACAAATTTTATTAAATTGTGATGTATTATAAAGTCTCAATGACAATAACCACACACCTAAAAAAGAAAAAACAAAGACTCTCTAAAATCAATCAGCAAGCAGCCAGAATAGGGTGCCCTATCTGAGTACTACCGTTCGCTGGTGATGAAATCCAGTATCACAATAGTATACAGAGAGGGTTGGTCGAAAGTACAGTTACGGTCACTCTAGAGCTTCACCCGAACCTCATACGATAGGTGTAAGCACTCTCGTGAAGACGAGTACCCTCCTAAAGACCGAAGACAGAGTGGGTCCGTCTGTTTCAGGTACCAAGACAGCCCGTCCCAGTCACCTTGTGTAAGTCCCTAAAAAGTATGGCCACTAAGGATACCTCAAATCACAGACATCATCAGGGGGGTCCACGGTCAAGGACAATGTGCTATATGGGCAGAATACCTAGATCCCCGATCTAGTTTGGACATCCCCGAAAGGAACCCCAATATATAACACACCCACAGGATGTAGTCGAAGGCGGGCTACCTTCTTATGCACCCAAGTGTTGTCTCGCGCTGAGCTCTGGTAAAGGAACGGTCCCGATAATATGAGTGCAGTAGGATTTCGCTCGTTAATGACTCTAGTTTCAAGTTTTGAGATCTTTGGTAATTTTCTCACTGTTCCTAACCCAAGATCCTAGCCTGAACTACTGTTTGTGTGAGCTCAAAAAGGAGTTGATTGATTTTATTATCGCTTTATTCTTAATGTACTTGATTATTAGTCTTGCGGAGGGGAAGTGGACGTATGAAATATAATGAGACTCTGACTCAAGAAACCATGCAAAACATGCTCTAAATATTCAATTCGATGAAGAGTATTTCTACAAGGAGAGGTTTCTTTTCAACATCCATGCATTAACATTCAAATAACTCAGTTCAGCTTTAAAGATTCAGATTTCTGTTTACCTCTTCTTAACAGTCTATAGAATGAAAATTTCAGAATTAACTCAGCTAGATGCAGAAAAATGATAAAAAAAAAAAAAAATCTCCTTTTAAAAAGTGAATGCTTTTAACACTAACTTTCCAAACAAGAACAAATAAAAAGAAATGCCAGCTTAGTAGACAAGCATAGGGATTCAGTCAGTGAAAGATACTGATGGCCAAAAACTCAGCAACCAAAAACACAATCACGGGAGTGAACAACAAGTTTTGGCTGAGTAACGCACTGTCTATGAGTAAATACAATGTTATATAACGCACTGTATTTAAGCAGAGACAGCGTTATAACGCACTGGAAAATATGCAGAGACAACGTTAACCAGGGAAAGGTTCTTCAGATGGCCAAACAGAAACATGATTGAACTCTGCGAGCGTTTGACATGTCTACTGGGCATAAAAACTGGTCGGAAGGATCTGTGAATAGAGGAAAGAAGAAAGGAGGGAAGAAATAGTCTGGAAACTATGGGGAAAATCCCCAGCGAAGTCGCCAATTTTTTTGTTAAGTTCCTAGGGACTAGTCCCATTGGACCATCAACTAATGAGCCACAACAACTCAAGAAGATAACTAGTGGAATCCATGATACCTGAGATTCAATAAGAGTTGTTACGACCATGGTTCTCGCCCCAAGTCACAAGAAACTACGCATTCAATAGTCACAATAGCTTCGACTATTGTTTTAGGCACTAAAATTATCAAAACAAATTTAGGTTGGAACTAGTTCAGGTTTAAATCTCTCTATTCGCACCTTTATAATAAAAGATTTATTAAAGGGTTTTCAAGGATATCCAATTCCATCACTTCTCTGCAAAAGAAGGGTGTAAATTTTGAACTATCACCTAGGTGTCATGAAGAATCCTTTCAACATTTATAGGCTTTTCTAACGAGTGCACCCATATTGAAAATAATAGATCTGAATGAAGACTTTCTTGTGTGCACAGATGCATGTAAGGAAGGATTCAGTGGATTTCTCATGAAAAATGGGCATGTAATATGATATGAGTCCATGACATTAAAAGAACATGAGAGTAGCTATGTTCCCCATTATTTGGAGCTGTAAGATATCATACATGCTCTAAAAATGTGGAGGCATTAGTAACTCATGGGTAGGAGATTTGAATTGCAGACTGAGTACGGTGGTTTGAGAAATTTGTTTGAAGAACCAAATTTAAATGCCACACAAATTATATGGTTGTGATATCGGTTGAATATGACTTTGAGATTAAGCACATAAAGGGGAAGGAGAATAAAGCAGTTAATGCACTCAACATAAGGGTGCATGATATGCATGCTACATCTATAAGAGTTTGCAGGTATGATTTAATAATTAGAATTTTATTGATGGGAATTTAAACTAGCAGTATGTGGAAATTAAGAGTAACCCACACGAGGAAAATTCATAGCCAAAATACAAGGGCTATGAATTGAGCAAAGAAATAATTACTAAAAGAGTATTGCAACAATTAAAATTCAATCCTTTTGGCTAGATCTAAAGAATAAAATGACTAATTACATAACCAGGTGTGTAGAATGTCAAAGAGTTAAGGTTGATCATAAGCACCCAGTTGGTTTGTTAGTGACCAATACCCATTCCTAGGTGGAAATGGATGTAGTGTCAATTGAATTCATTACTATTTTTCCTAGAACAACAAAGAGGAATGATTTTATAATAGTGGTGGTGGATAAACGCACCAAAGTTTCCCAATTTATTCTGCTAAATTCAATGAAAAATATAAGTAACATAGCCAAAATTTTATATGTGGAAAATTTACAAGCTACATATGTGGAAATTTCCAAACTACGGGAAAAATTTGCAGGACAAAGTTGTTCACCTATCTATATATTGGGCTCATCTGTATTGGATTCCCTCGGGCATTGTTGCCAAGATAAACTCTATCATCTCTCGATTCCTATTGATCAGCATAAGTTCTGCCTCTAAATATCATTTATGCAAGTGGGGTGGATTGAATTTCCTTAAGGAATTCGGTGGGTGGGGATTTATGGATCAAAGAATACTTGGTATTTCATTATTAACTAAGTCTTTCTGGAGGGATCTGAAGGGAAGGGGCCTCTCGAAGGACATTATACATGATAAATATTTGAGCAATATTGACACTGAACTTTAATTTCAGAAAATTTCATCCCATAGGACCTAGGGGTCGCTAATCTAGAGGATATTTATCAAATTCTACCCCTGGAATAGTTGGTGTCATCGGGGCCCCTTTTATGAGCCTACAACCTGTTTTCTATGAAATCTGAACTGTATTAGATTACTATGGAATTTGACACATGGTGCTCCCTTCTAGTGACCAAGGCACCTCCAACATGTGCAATACAAAAATGGTAATATTCTTCTAGGCACATTTAATACACAAAAATAAGGAATTGTTCAACTGATGGATAATTAATGAAAGATGCCACGTGTGAGCAAAATCAACAGAACAAATTCAATAACATTAGCTATGTTCCACTAGCATTTCACTATTATACCGATAAGAATTGAAGTAAATTTCTTTTTAAAAGGAAACATCTAGATGGAATTCATGAGGAACCTTGTAGCTTATTTATCAGTTTCTTTTTCTAGTTGTGAAGAAAGGGTAAAGTAAGGAAATTTATGGATCAACATGAGTTTTCACAACACGTAACAACAAGTTTTAATTTTAATTATTAAAATCTTTATTTTTTGAGGCAGAGAATTACTATTTCAGGGTTTCACATGAGCGTGAGTGCAAGCTCCTTTCAAAACACTATGATTTTTAATTTGTAACCAATAACAAACCACTTGGGAATATAGGAGTGTTGTTATTTCTAATTCTAAGCATAAAATATACCTTCATATGTTATATAAACAAGGCAACAATCTTTGCTTGGGAGGTGAATTTGCTATTGTCTGCCCCTTTGTAATTTTTGCATTCTAGTTTAATATAGACTTTGTCATGAATTCTTGTGTTATTTACATATGTGGAAATTTCCAAACTATGGGAAAAATTTGTAGGACAAAGTTGTTCACCTATCTATATATTGGGCTCATCTGTATTGGATTCCCTCGGGCATTGTTGCCAAGATAAACTCTATCATCTCTCGATTCCTATTGATCAGCACAAGTTCTGCCTCTAAATATCATTTATACAAGTGGGGTGGATTGAATTTCCTTAAGGAATTCGGTGGGTGGGGATTTATGGATCAAAGAATACTTGGTATTTCATTATTAACTAAGTCTTTCTGGAGGGCTCTGAAGGGAAGGGGCCTCTGGAAGGACATTATACATGATAAATATTTGAGCAATATTGACACTGAACTTTAATTTTAGAACATTTCATCCCATAGGACCTAGGGGTTGCTAATCTAGAGGATATTTATCAAAATCTGCCCCTGGAATATTTGGTGTTGTCGGGGAGCCTTTTATGAGCCTACAAACCTTAGAATGTACATTCTAAAGGATATATTTTCTTATACCAGGCCATTAGACAACGCAGGTTGGGTGCTCTATTTGTCGTTTGGCAGAGGCCATTGGATTGACTGGTCGAGGTGCATAAGAATGCAAGGAATATACTAGGAAACTTTGTCTGGACAGAATTTACCACCAGGACACTGGTGACCGATTCATATGGGGTGGTAGATCACTTAACCAATCATTCGTTGTGCACGATGCGTATCAATTTTATATTAGACATGCTCTTGAACTACATAATACTTCCTAGTTTAATAAAATTTGGAAGTGGCAGATCCCTCTCAAGGTTACGGGTCAAAACTACAATCGAAGTTGCAGATTGATGCCAAATTGAGATATGGAAAAATAATTTGGACCTGTCGCAATTTTCGCCGTAGTTGTGTGCAAAATTTCGCGCGAGAAAACTGTTGACCGAGAAATCGGGTCGATTTTTTATATACCATTCAATAAAAATCTCGGCCGAGAGTTTTTATAACTCTCATCCGAGAGATTTATTTTAATAACATAACTCCAACATTCTTCATTCGCACGGCATTCTGCACCAGGTCGTTTTTGCGAATTCCATTTCCCATCTCTGCTTCCGTCAGATTCTGGTCATTTGAAGGAGCTCCCTGAAGGAAGGAGATTTTGAATTTGGAGAGTGGAGTCG
This sequence comes from Pinus albicaulis, assembly GCA_034641835.2. Lineage (NCBI taxonomy): Eukaryota > Viridiplantae > Streptophyta > Pinopsida > Pinales > Pinaceae > Pinus > Pinus albicaulis. The sequence continues at coordinate 1,382,372,060 of CM076570.1, forward strand.
CGGACGTCGTTGTTGAGGAGAGGCAAGACTTGTGGGAGTGGTATCGTTTTGTCCACGGACGAGGAAACCATTCGCCTCCCGGCCATTTTTTTGCTTATTCGCGTGAATTGTAGTGTGGAGTCCCAAATTGCGAGCTTATTTTATTTTGGCGGAGCATCCCCTCCGCGGTAGTTATTACAAATTTATATCCGCCCACTGATCAAATCATATTTTCAGCCTTGCTCGGCCACATAAACTCCAACTGCATGCATATGTATTGAAGTGAAACAATAAGAAAAGTTCTTTTTTAGTACTATTGGTTGGAATCTGGCTATTGTTTGATTATGTGGATGTAATAGATTTACAGGGTTAGGTATGAATTATACGGATGGTTTTGAGATTGTTATGATAGTTTTTCTCTTAGCCATTTCCATCTATATTCTTATTGCCATATATAACCAACACAAGTCGAATGATTAGCCAGGAGTTACACCAACGCTCTTCATCACAGGGGTCATCAGAGGATTCAAACAATTTGAAATCTACGTGTTTTGCAAGATGGAGTACTCTATGGAGAAAGTGGGTAGATACTCTAATCATATCTAGGCCCTGTAAAGATTTTGGTTTCCGATTATGTGAAAGGTGGTGGACTGTTCCTGGGTGTTATTGTTGTTGTTGCTGTCATTTTTAATGGCATACTATTTCTGCGTGGTTTTTCCGATTGCTCCTTTCCATCCTTGTATTTTCGGTGATACATTTCAGGTTAATTTCAAATTTTTTTCGGGATGACAGTCTGGAGTTATACTTCTAGGGGATGCAATTCGGATGTTGATAATTGAATGCAGCCTGATTGGTTGGTAAGGAGGTGTCATGCCTCATTATGTGAATGGTTTTTTCCTGAATATTTTATTGTAGTGGCGGCTTTCTGATTTCATCAGTATACTAAGTCACTAACAATTTTTTTTTAAGTGACTGACAAATCTGTCTCTGGGTGGTCATTGGGATTTTGTCTAGTTAGAAGATTAGGGGGAGGGTCCCTTGGGATTAGACTTTCCTCTTTCGGATTCTCCCTATCCTCTTCATTTAGTCCTCTTTTAGGTACTCACAAAAAAATACCATTTGTTTTGGCTATTTCTCCATCTTTTTGGCCGAACTCCTGAGGAGGGTCCCCTGATGTAGCTGTATTGCAGAATCAATGTAATATTTTTTTACAGTGACGGCACTGATATATCACTGTACTTCTGATGGATTAGAACATCAGGAAAGGTTATTAACACGCTTGGAAGCCTTCACCTAGCAGTAAATGGGGCTGATGTACATTTCCCTGCCCAGCTTTTTGTTTACAGGAAATTTTGACATTTTCTGTGTGCAACAATGGCACTTTTTCCTTCTGGATCAGCTGATGGGTGATTTTATTAGAAGCAATAACCCCAGATCTTCTCCACGAGCCGAGTCTTTTGCTGGAGGTACCTTATGCTGGATACAATGGTGTATACAACTTCTGGAGGTACCTTGTACTGGGCACATGAGGTACATGCTGTCATGGACCTATTGATCAATTGAAAACGACCCTGTATATACCTTTCGGATGCAACAGAAGGTAACTTTTTGGTACAAGCGAGCCAGCTATATTTGGTTCTCTATGACTCTGTTATGGTAAATATTAGACAAGCGAGACTGACCTCCCAATTGGAGTTGGGCTAATGATGTTTTGCCCTCTTGGTTCCTCAGTAACGGTGTATCTGTATTATTTGGTCGGATCACTTGGCCCTTTTGTTTTTGGATAATATGTGATTTTGGAGCTCTTTACAAGTCGGATCCTTTCTGTACGCCCTTTAATGGGACCACTTCTATCCGTAGACTGGGCATTTGGGGATGCCTCTCCGTATTAAGTACGTTCATGTGGATCTTCAGTAATTTAAATCTCTGTAATTATTCAGTTTTCTTATTATCGAATCTTGCTAAGAAGCTAGTAGAATTCAATTGTCTGTTGTTAAGAAGCTAGTAGAAGATGAAGATATGGCTGATTTGTTAATGTGAAGCTTGCTGCCTTACTTTGATTCGTTTTTGACTCATTGCATCTCCTTGGAGAGACTCAAGCACTTCAGTCGAGAAGTTATCAACAATTTTCGAAACCCAAATTTTAGAAGATACTATTTTTAATACCAAAATACTATAATACTATAAAATATAGGTGCAATAAACTATTCTTTTGATCAACAAGAATAAGCATTAATTTGCATCCATTTATATAATTAGATAAACTAAATTATATAGTTGATAATAGGATAGTATAATATATTATAGGGTACTTTCAGAATGAAATACATTTTGTTCATTCATTGGAAAGCTTCACAAACCACTGTGATAATAGAGTTCTCAGCGCTAATACAATTATTTTGTCGACCTGTGCATATATTTCTCAATATCCCCTTCCCATATAGGAAAGGAGTGGACTAGTCACTAACCTCACAAGGTCCTTATGGAGTTGTTGTTCCAGGCCACACGTGCACACCATTTTACCAACAAGACAATTTAGTAGACAACTCGACAAGGCCCTGGAGCTGGGTGCCCCCAACTCCACACAGCCAACCATCCATCAGGAGACTTTTTCCATGCCTGGATGTTAGGAGAGCTTGCTCAAATTTGGGCTTCCCACAAGGATCATACTGTAGAGCCCTATCAGTCCCAGAGACACTCCAAAGGACATCATCCACTAGTCCAAAAACAATTTTGCGGTCATTGAGGACTCTAGCAGGGAGACCCCCCTTGATCTAATTGCTCGTCCTCACCTGTCAGCACTAGCATACCATGACTAGTTCAAACTAAAGTTCCTTTGGTCCTCAGATATCATACATCTTATCTTTTTCTTGTAATTACTTTATCTCCACTCCAAGTCATGTACTTTCTTATCTTCTCTTGCTGTTCTGCTTCTAGCACAATTAAAAATCTGTTTTGATATGATTTTTAGCATCTTTATAGTCCACACTTCCACACTTCCACATTGTATTTTTGCTAGTGATGTACTCTTATAATCCCATTGACCTAACATTTTCCCCAAGGAAGACCTTGTGGGGAAACCCAAGAGATGCTTCCTCATGTTTGTGGATGGCATCCCTAGTAACCCTGTTCGCTAAAGTCATAGACTAGTGTGCCTAACCAGGAGGGTTGAACTAGGCAGATGCCCAGCAACATGAAAAACAACCAGTTGAGCTAACTCTTGGTCTTCCCATTGACATACTCCTTTGATCATTTGCTGGACATTAATAAACTTATATTATCAAACTTTGGTTTTTACAAATACTGCAACAAAAAAGGTGGTTTGACAAACAATGCAACAAATCAGAACTCATATTTTAATAATTTAGACGATAAGAGGTATTCCAAAAATCATTGACAAAGACATCCATGCTTTTATCTAGATTTGCATTTGAAAAATTTGTCAACTTATCTGTTATATTGTCAACTTTAAATGTGAAATCCAGATATGAAAGTATTTCAAAAATCACCTCTTGGGTATTAAAATAAGAATGGAGCTGTACAGGATGGCATCAAGGCCAATGAGAAAAATTACAATTAATTTGCAAAGGTCCACAGCTAAATTTATGCTACTATATCTTTCATAAGAGCAAGAAAGAAATGAATATGCAAAATATCCCAACATGAGAAAATTGTCAACCTTACCAACTACTGATCCCCAAGAAGAAATACTTCTCAATTCTTTACAGGCAACCTATTAGAAGAGAATGTTCATAAACTTTTGCAGGCTTCTAACTTTGTTGAGATAACATAGACAACATTTTGTATCGTCATATTTGATAGGGAGTGGAAGCCTTCGCCGCAGAGACCTCCAGTGGAAGGAAAGTCAAGTAAAAATAGTGTAGGGTTTCATTCTAAGGGAAGAGTGGAAGTTTATTATATAAAAATGATGAAGAATGTGGTAAACAGTTCAATAATTGTGAATGGTATGGATGATATCACTTATAACTGGCCATAGTACAAAAAGCTTTGCAGAGATGAATGGGCATTGGCATTAAAAGGACAAAATCAACAGAAGCAATATCTGTACTTTGCTTACAGGTATTCTCCTGAACTAGTGAAATAAGAAGGGCAAAAATATGAGTCATTAGGTATTGGACCTTGAAGCTCTGCACATGGATGGGGATAAACTGCCTCTGAGAAGCCATTTACATTTGAACAGTTCCATGGAGATTCTGAGGTAACATTCAAATAAATATTTGAGAGGCAAATGGCTCTAAATGGAGCTTCTTGAATTCCCTCTATGGTACCTGCAATCATGATACCATCACCCACAATATCATTAAAACTTAATTTATATATGTCTGGGAGGGCACTTGGATCATAGCCATTATCAGGATGATCACCGTAGGATCCTGTAAAATCAAATGCAATTTGCACATTCTTCATTGTCATGTTGGATATGACAACATTCTTCACAAAACCACCTATGCCTGGAGTTTTTTTTAGCCTGATACCCAATCTTGAATTGTAAACATTTAAGTTTTCCATATGCACATCTGTGATGCCACCAGACATTTCACTTCCAAATGCAAGGCCAGCACTTGTGGGTGTTTCTCCAGTAACACGACGAATAATGATATTGGAGCTAGGACGCCCAAAGGATATGCCATACTGATCCCCAGCCACTTTTGATTGAGATGAGATCATCGCCAATGCTCATGTAGCAGTCCTCAATGCAGACATCATTGCTTGAATCTGGTAAAAGAAAAAACAAGCACAAGGTTATGCCAAATTTCTCTTAGAACATATTAACAAATTGTCATTCCCCTAGATCAAGCAGTGGAAGATAATAAGAAAAGCATCCAACATAAATATTCTAGTTTGCAAACCAGTGTGTTTATTTCTGAAAGAATATGTAAAAACAAAATAACGCAACTGATAGTTGGCACTCATGCCTCCTCATCAAAACTGATAAAGACCAACTTGCTACGAAAATAAATTCCTGAAGTGTTCTCTCCAATTTGTACACAATGTAAGCTTCAACGGTGGGTTTGGGGAGTTCAACTTTTATTTCATATGAAGTCTTTCATAACTTATCCAAGTTTGGATACAAAAGATAGTTCAGTTGGACTAGAATAATTTCTAACAGGTAAAGTTAGCCAAGTACCCTCAAGCTTCTCTAAAAAAATGCTTGCACATGCTAGGATTCTATAAGTCAACTAATATCACTTTGTTTCCTGTCACAATGGAAAATTTTCAAAAGAAAAAATACAGAGCATTTTAATAACATCTTCAAATCTGCATTATTTTAGCTTCTATTCAATATTTTTTCTTCTGCTGGAGAATTTAATTCTTACTGGTGGAAATGGAATGTAAATACTTCATGTAATTCTCTCTTTGATAAAATTGGTTTCATTTAGTGACTACTGGACATTAATGTAATTTCATTTCAATAAGGAACCAAGAGAACTGTATTTTGTCCAGAATGACAAGCACTGTATCATTCAAAATAACCTATGTTGCACTGCATGTGGGGACGGGGGGACAAGTTTCCGGGACGGATAGAGCGCACCCCCAAATTTTCAAGGAACGGCGGGTTGGGGACGGCAAGTGCGGCAACTATTTACTATATTTATTATTTATTATTTAATATTTAAAACTTAGGATGAATATGACAAGTATTGAATATTTTTATTATTGTACATAACATTTATGCATAATTTTAGCGGGCTTAGAGTTAAGAAATATGAGTTTTTTTTTTTATCACAGGTTATAATTTCAAATTGAAAGAAAGTAGAGTATGTACATCATTGTATACTTTAACAATCAAATCACAATGTTAAAGATGATCTTTGTCTCACAAATAAACAAGGAAAATACACCACTTGATATCCTTACCTCCCCGTGATTGATTCCGCTGCAATTGTTGAAAAATTGCAGACCTTTGGTCAAAATAATCATAGAACCCACATGTTAACATGCACTGAGCTTCCTAGCTTCACCACAAAACACATTCAGTTTCGCTTAGGGAGCAGGTCCGAGGAGTAACAATTCCACCAAAATCTTCTGGAGCTTGCACCCTTCCTCATCGCATTTTGACGTGTCATTATGGTGGGGTGGACCACATTTATAATGAAACAGTGGGAGATGGTTTAATGTTCTGTCAACCTCACCAACGAACCAATGTCCTGTTGGTGAATACACTTGATTTTGAAAAGAATGAAACCTAATATTGTCTTCTATGATCAAGGTAATATCCTTCCTCAGGTAGAATCCACACTTTATTTTGTAAAAGATCTAAGGAGTAGCAACTGTGGAATGCAAGAGAGAGTTAAGGAGTTTGGATGTGCTCCTCGCATGCGGGTCATAAAATTTTAAATGCTTAATTATTGCAATAAGGTAAAACATGATATGTTCTAGGAACCAACCTCGTTTAATGAAAATCCATGGAAGCAGGGGCATAGAAATTGGATAGCATAAAGAGACTGGGATCGCTTTGATGGCACTTAGTGTGGAAGCCATGTAATTCTGACATGAATCACACAAAGATTTTCTGGCACCAACCAAAAGAAGCACCAACCTCCTAAAATGATTTTCTGACACTAACCAGAATGAGGTGCCAACCTCTTAAGAAATATAGGCACCAACTTGATAATGCTTAATAGAATTCCTTGAGTATGACTTTAGATTAGTTTTGTACTGCTTTATTCTGTTCTTTACTTCCTGTTCTAAATCTGCAGCGCAACTTCATAGACATCCTCTGATTCTTGTCTGTTCTTCTTCAATCGTATGTCTTCTACATACTTCATTCCACTGTATTATTTCTTTCTCTTTGCTACCTGAAACACTTCGTACAAAAACTTCTTCATGTTATTTCCACTATCAACACACATGTAACTCAAAAGTATTCTGGCTTATTTATAGTTTTTCAAAGAAACCAGCCATGGCAGGCTTGACAATTTAAACACATGACCTGTATTTGGTTTAGTATTTGCTTGCTGGAGAACCAGTTCGGATGACCCGGATGCAACATGAATCGATCACTTCTTGGTTCCTTGGGGCTTATATGACTAACCTATAAGACCAACTGGTGGGGCCACAACCTTAACAACACTATTATTTCTGGAATTGCATGGACCGACCCCCGGATGCCTGGATACCTTTTTCACATCGAACCACGACTTTGGAACTTTGACCAAGCGGCTTTTTTACAATTATATCTACATTCAGGTTTAGAATTAGCCTTTAGGTTTAGAATTAATATTTGATTTTTTATTAATTCATAATGTTTCATTTTTTTGGGGACGTCCAGAAGTTCCCAAGTTATTGAGGGACGTCTTGGAAGTCCCCGAAAAGTCCCCGAATTTTCGAGGGATGGCTAGGGGACAGCCTTGAAGTCCCCAAGTCCCCGGGGACGTCCCCGGAAAATTTGGAACGTTTCCGAGGAGTTCCAAAGTCCCCGGAACGCCGGAACGGAGGGAACGACATGAAATATAGGCGGGGACGGGTCCCCACGCAACATAGAAAATAACCAAAAAAATGGGAGAGTGGGTACATGGTTATTCATTGTTAAAAAAACCATAAAAAATAATGCCCACTTGACATCTACCTTATATGGTCCCTTAATATCTTAATTGTTGAAATTCAGGAGTATAAGAGAACCAAAACAACACTAGAGTGGTAAAGAGAGGTGCAACCATAGGGAGAGAAATAAACCCTAGAACAAGTGCACTAGAGAGAGAAATAACCCAAGCACAATATGGATCAAAGCAAGAACAAGAGAGCACAATTCTTTAAGGTGCCCTTAGGCTAAATCATCTGTATAAGAATAAATGAATTATCACAATGTGAAAATACAAATAAGAGTTGTTTATTTATAGTATAAACACTATTAAAGTGGTAGTGTGCCTTCCCTGAGGAGCTATGAACCTATATTGAGTTGACTAGGTCGGTCTTGGCTAAGCCTAGAGATATAATATAAATACTACAAATAATGTCACCCTTAATCCTATCATCCCCCCCTTAATATGAATAGGAGGCCATGTAGAAAAGACATTACATCACATCCCCCCATAATGGCAAAGCTCCCACACCAATACAATTGAGAAAGCTAGTAAAGGTGGCCTTGAGCTGAGATTGGGTGAAGATATCAACGAGTTGTTCAGTTAAAGGGGCAAAGATTGGTACGAGTCATCCTTGAGAATGGAGGTTCTACTACTGAATATAGTGCATCCAGATATCAAATAAGTTGCATGGTGCTTTGATTGTCACTAAAGAGAGTGGTGGGAGTTTCTTGTGGAAGACCTAATTGGTCAAAAATCATTTGCATCCAATGTAGGTCCTTACCGGCAAAAAAATGCTAGCATATTCACATTCCATGGAAGACAGATCCAAAACTTTCTGCTTTTTGGAACATCAAGACACACGTCCAAAACCTTGAGTTAATAAGTACCTTGAAGTGGATTGCCTCCCTTCTAGATCACCAACCCAGTCAGTATAAAAAAAACCAGGAAAAAGAATCAGAGCATCAGCTGAATAGTGTATGCTCATGTGAATAATGCTTTTGAGATGGTGCAAAATACAGCTGGTAGCTTGCCAATGACTCACTTAAGGCTCCTTCATATATTTGGAGCACATGCTGACAACAAAGGCAATGTTTGGATGAGTATGAGTAAGCTCGAGTACATTGAATACTAGAAATCACTAAACAGTAGCATCAAATAAAAGAGAAGGGAAATCTGCCTTAAATTTCATACCATAAGCAAGAAGGGTGTGGACAGGCTTACAATCCTTCATCCTAAAGCTATGAAAAAGGTATGGTATATACTAAAGCTAAGAGAAAGATATCCCATGGAACGCTAAGTAAACTGGAGATTGGAGATTGATAAAGTAGTGTAGGCCAAGATTAGTCATCCCAAAAGAGTCCTGAGGCTATATCTTCAATTATTTAATCATGGATGACCATTTATGATGATGTCATTAATATAAAGCACAACAATGAGTTTCTGACCATCATGATGGTGAATATAGCAAGGGATAACACAATTGAGAGAGAATGTGTGGATTTTTCCCATACCAAGCTTGGGGTGCTCATATAGAGACTCCTTTAGTTTGCAAACCAATGATGTAGGCCCATTTTGAACAAATCTTGGTAGTTTTTGCATATACATTTCCTCTTATAGGTCCCCATGAAGAAAGGGACTTTTGACATCTATTTGATGAACTCTACAATTTAGTAAAGCAACAAAAGATAGTATCATCTAAATTAAGTGCATCTCAATGTAGTCAACACCCTCCTTGTGAAATACCTTAACTCTGCAATTTAGTAAAGCAACAAAAGATAGTATCATCTAAATAAAGTGCATCTCAATGTAGTCAACACCCTCCTTGTGAAAATACCTTAGCAACAAGACAAGCTTTATGCTTTCACCTTAGAGTCCTCAACACATGCGACTGGGGATCTATATGGCATGAGAGCCCAGAGACTGGGAGCCCAGAGACCTTAGAGTCCTCAGACACAAAGCTCAAGCAGACTGGGAGCCCAGAGACGTACATTTCAGACTTCTTGAGGATTTCCGTGATGGTGCCTGATCTATCCGCGGCTCGGATGGTCTACATGTTTGTGGAGGGGATGACAGAGCCACTACGTGGCCTAGTCTGGTCGACTAGACCAGCTACACTTTAGGATGCCATCAGCAGGACTCGGGATTTACAGGATGTCTTACCCAGGACTTGGACACCTTACCCCCAGAGACAGGCCTTCCAGCCTAAGGGGAAGGACACAAGGATTCCGCCTCCCAAGGCGAATCCTAGGCGAGGGCAGTTTGATGATGAGGCCAGGAGAGAATTGAGGAGGAAGCGGTTGTGCTTCACTTGCCAGGAGCCATGGGCACCGGGACATAGATGTGCTGCAGGAAAGGCACATTTCATTGAGGTCTTCTCCGAGAGCAGCGGGGAAGAGGATGAGGTGGATGACGTGGAGGCAGGAGATTGTTATGCAGCGCAGGGTACCTTACCACCTCCACCACCCGTAGCAGGTGGTGCATCATTTGCACCTACTGGAGGGGCTCTAGCCACATTGCGGGGAGTTCCCAAGTATTTGACGTTGCGCGTACAGGGGACAGTACGTGGACAACGGGTCTCAGTTTTGGTTGATAGTGGGGCCACCCACAACTTTATTGATGCGCAGATGGTTGAGCAGAGAGGCGTACAGACTGAGAGTTTTGATGGATTTTCCGTTTTTGTCCCAGGAGATCAGACTATGGTGTGTGCTCGGTATGTTCCAGAGTTATCAGTGACGATGGGCACTTATACATTGACAGATCATTTTTTCGTGGTGGATATCCCGGACACCAACATGATATTGGGTGTTCAGTGGCTCATTACTCTGGGGAAGGTCACGACAGATTCGAAGGCCCTAGAGATGGAGTGGGATGATCCCACGACAGGGAGGCATGAGAAGATACGGGGACAACACACATACCCACCTCAGACAGTGTCGGCACATAGGATGGAGGAAACCTTCCGCAAGGGAGACATAGAGTGGGCCGTAGAGTTGTGAGCTTCAGAGGCAGTAGATACAGGTCAAGCATTGCATCCTGAGTTACAGACTATCCTCAACAGGTACGCCATAGTGTTCGGGGATATTCCACCAGGGCAGCCACCGGATCGGGGGTTTGAGCATACTATTGAGCTTGAGCAGGGTATACAGGCAGTGATCACCACACCGTATAGGCATCCCAAGGCCTATCGGGATGAGATAGAGCATGCTATTCAGGAGTTGCTGGCCCTTGGTCACATTCGGCCGAGCACGAGTCCTTTTGCTTCTTCCGTGGTGTTGGTGAAGAAGAAGGACGGCACATTGCGGATGTGCATTGACTACAGGGCTCTGAATAAGAAGACCTTGAAGAACAGGTACCCCATCCCCAGGATCGATGAGCTGATGGACGAGTTGAGAGGAGCACGGTTCTTCTCAAAGATTGACTTGAGATCCGGGTACCACCAGATACGCGTGAGGGGATAGGACATTCCCAAGATTTTGGCATCTACGCTGGGCCTGGAGGGACAACGTTTTCCTTGAGGAGGGCTTCTGGGGTTTTTTTCGGAGGTGGTCCATTTGCTTCATGGTTTCTGGGTTTTGTCCGGAGCAGAGAGTACAGGCGATCTACCGATTTTCAGCTCGTTCCGGTGAGGGGATCAACCCCTAGTTCCAGTTCATTGCAGCAACGACATCTTACGGCAGATTCTTCCAGCAGCTGGGACGCAGTCTCTATAGTAGCCATTTCCTGTTCTGAGAGGGTTCTCCACTTGCCTTGTGTAAGGATAGATGCACTTATTCTGATTATCTATTGTACCCATATATATTCTCAGACTAATAAAATGGCTTAGCATTTCTGGTATTTTTATGTGTACTTGCTCTATATTCTATTTCCGGCATTTTTCCTATATAGTTGCATGCTTGTATTGCTGTATATTGCTGTCTATTTCCGATTGGGGATATTACAATTGGGCACAATGACCTGACAAATAAGATTATGATGTGGCAACACAAGGCACTACTTTCGCTAATGAGGTTAACTAAACGTGAAATCAAGGAAAATCTCAACAAACCCAAGTGAAAACCATTCAAAATTCATTGAGGCATTGGAGAACCAAGCAAAAAGGTGCCAATTAAAGTTGTATTAATCATTGGGGTCAAGGAAACTAGTCATTTGAAGTCAAAAAACCTAGTTGTTGATGGGTCAAAGTGGAATGTTGGAGGTCCAAGGGGTCATTGACATTTTTGGTACATTTCTCCTCATTTCTTCGATTTATGGGTCAATTACAAGGGAAACATTTTATTCTCAAGGGATTTGTGAACCAAGTCGACTTCTCAAAGCGGGAAAAAATTATTGTAATAAAATATTTATATAAAAATTATTACTTAGCCTCCGACAAGTGGGAGATAGGTAAATTATTTTCCTAGAGGACCATCAAACTAGCTGTTATCTAGTTGTTTAAGAAGAACTATAAATGCTAGCCTTTCCTCTAGATGTTGTTGTTGTTGTTGATTTGTGAGATCATATTATGCCATAATAAAGAACTCATTTTACAAGCCTTCGTGTAAAAGCTTTGTGTGAGTTGTATTTTCGTATATTTTTCTTTCTTGATCAAGGTTTTTTTTTTTTTTTTAACAAGAATGGTTATGGTTTATATTAGAATTTGGCCAAAATGCCTTTCACCGGATACATTTGATCGGGCATAGCCCTTAACCTTTCTTTCACTAACTGATCACAGGCCCCTAAACTTGGAAAACCGGAAGATTTACTTGAGACTATCGAGTCTATCTCCGTTATTTTCCCTATCTTAAAGAGACAAACAAACTATTTCAGCAGAATGCAGAAAAAACATGACAAACTTTATGGAATGGGGTCCCAATTCTCAATTCCATCTGCCAAGAGACAACCAGCTGGAAGTGAAACTGCCCTGTTGGATTCCAAGTCAGCAGCTTTATTATTTTCCCTCAAAACATGAAGGAACGAAGCAATCCGGAAGGATTTCACCAAATTTCTGGTTCTTGAAATTACTCTTGCCAGTCTAATGTCTACAGGAGAGGAATCCTCCACTAGAACTTTGATAATGGATTGAGAGTCTCCTATGATACTGATATCTGAAAGACCGAAAGCCTTTGCTTGCTTGAGACCTTGCAGAAGAGCCAAGGCTTCAACTTGCATGCTGGTAGAATGCCCTAAACCCCAAGAGAACTTTTCCACGGTAATACCCTCTTTATTTTTAATAATTCCTCCTGCCCCAGCCAAACCAGGATTGCCTTTCGCTGCTCCATAGAAGAATAAAGAGAATCTGGAATGCCTGAGGAGCAGATCCGAAAGATCATTCTCCTTCCCTCTGAATTGCAACTCTTTTGTGGCCTTGTAATGCCTTATTTCACTAGAGAAATGGAGGTCCATCGAGGCACCCCATTCTAAGTCTTGCTGACTCAGATTTAGATCCGGCAAATGATCCCCCAGACTTTCTTTCCAAAGGCATTTTATTTTGGTGATGATGAACTGAGCGTTTAGACTTTCATCTCTGAAAACTCTTCTGTTGCGCTCAAGCGAGATCTGCTAGCAAGCAAATTTCGGCAAAGAGAGCCATGCAGCTGTGAAACTCTCATTTTTTGGAAGCGATCCTGGGTAGGAATTCCGCCAGTTTGCAAAAAGATCAGATATGGACGTGGGTAAGGTGAATTCAGAATTCCAGAAGCTCAAAAGGCCGTGCCAGATATCTCTTGAAAAGTTGCAGTCCAAAATAATATGCTGAGCGTTCTCCTCACAATCACAGCATAAGTAGCATCGAGAAGGACCGTGAAATCCTTTCTTCTTCAATCTATCTGTAGTTAAAATCCCTCTGTGGCATAACAGCCAACAGAAAGAGTCGACCTTAGGCATGGTTTTGCGATTCTAGATCATGTTCCAGACTGCAGGATTAGGAGGGACGTTAGGGCGATCATGAAGGAATTTGTATCCCTGTGCAACCGTGTACAGCCCTGGGGCGGCTCCCCATCCTCGGGCATCCTTCTTACCCATGCGCAGAGGCGCCATACCATTTAATAAAGAAAGGAAAAGATTGTGAGCTTGGGACAGCGCAGGAGGGACGGGAGGGAGCCTCCATCGCTGCCAATGTCTGCCTTCCCATTGTGAAATGTCCCAAAGAGTGGTGCATTCAGCGTTGTCCAACCACAAACGCAGCGCGTGCAGAGAGCAGTGGGACAATAGAGGAGGTTGCATCATAATGTTGTCATCCCAAATTTTAATTTCTTTGTCGTTTCCATGGATCCAATACGCTCTCTCTCTGATTAAAGGGGCTGCTTTATGACAGAGCTTGATCAGCTGCGAACCTAAGGAGGGTAGGAGGGCGTCTAGACATCTCTTCCTCTTTCCCATGAAGTATTTCCTCCATAGGGCTTTTTGCGCCCAACCTGGATTTGGGCCAATGATTCTCCAAAAGATATTGGCTCCCATAGCTATGTTTTGGAGGCTAAGATCTTTGAAATTGAGGCCTCCTTCACTCTGGGGCTTGCAGATTTTCTCCCAACTGACTAATGGGATTTTCCTGTCATTGTGATTGCCCCCTTTCCAGAAGAACTTGCGAATGAAGGCTTCCATTTTTTGTATGATGCCTGAAGGGGCTAGAATTACAGAGAATTGAAAAATGGGGAGACTGCTAAGAACAGATTTGATGAGAACAGTTTTACCGGCTAGATTTAACCAAGAGAATCCCCAAGCTTGAATTTTGGCCTTGAACTTTTCCAACAGAGGAATCCAATCTCTGCTGTATGCCAATTTGCGAAAGATGGGAAGGTCCAAATATGAAAAGGAGGACCAGTTGAGAGTGGCAGTAAAGCCCAGAATTCTTGAGATGGCAGAAAGGGTGGGAGCCGAGATGTTCCAACAAAAAGCTTTGCACTTACCATTGTTTAAACTACTGCCAGTAGCTTCACTGTAGTCATCCAAGACCTCCTTGAATCTAAGAGCAGATCTGGCAGAGGCAGCCCCTAACAAGAGGGTATCATCCGCAAAGAGGGTGTGATTAACATTTTTGACCCCTCTAGCTATATTGAGCCCCAAGATCTCTTGGTCAACCAGTTTTTGATCCAGGTAGAAACTCAGGACGGAAACATGAAGGACGAAGAGGAGCAGAGAGAGGGGGAAACCCTGCCTAAGCCCTCTTGAAGCTTTAAAAAAACCAGCTGCTCTCCCATTCACCAGGGGGGCGATCCAAGGATCAGCAATACAAGAACGAATCCATTTTAGAAAGCCCATTCCAAAGCCAAATTTTTTCAAGACTTCCCAAAGAAAGCTAAGTCTGACCCGATCGAAAGAATTAGCCAGATCTAGTTTGATAACCATACCTTTCTCTTTGCGAAGCTGGCTCGAGTGAATCGCCTCTTGCACTAGGATGAAGTTGTCAGTGAGTTGTCTCCCCTGAACAAATCCACCTTGGTTCTCCGAGATGATGGCTGGAAGAATACCTTTAAGTCTATTGGCAATAATCTTTGTGATTAATTTGTATCCAATATTACAAAGAGAGATGGGGTGGAACCGATTAAATTCTTTAGCACCCTTTTCCTTGGGTATGAGGGCAAGAAAAGCTGAATGGGTGCTGCCCCCAATTTTCTGGAAGTCTTGAGATTTCAAAATCATTTTGTAGAGGTCTTTCTCCACAATCTGCCAGCAGGTTTGAAGAAATATTGTTGTAAAACCATTCGGGCCTGGGGCTTTGTCAGGCTCCATGTCCGAGAGGGCATCCTTTATTTCCTGAATAGAGATATTTGCTTCAAGCTGCTGATTCATTGAAGGTGAGATCCTAGGGGGAATCGCCTCCAAGAATTTGGAGTTTGGGTCCGTCACTCCCTCTTCTCTATACAGGTTTTGAAAGTGGTTGAAAGCTGCTCTCTTTATGCTGTCAAAATCTTTGTGTGTCAAATTGCTATCTTTGATTTCTTCAATAGAATTGAAGCTCTTTCTAGCTTGAGCTTGCTTGTGGAAGAAGGCCGAATTTCTATCTCCTGCTTTAAGCCATAAGCTTTGTGGAAGATTTGCTGGAGCTCAGCTTCCTTATCTAAAACTTCTTTAGTGATTTCTGCATCTTCACAATGGGCATGGTGTTGGGCAAGATTATCTTGAGCCTGCTTTCTCTCTTTTGCAGGAGAGGGAAGAGCT
Organism: Pinus albicaulis; assembly: GCA_034641835.2. Taxonomy (NCBI): domain Eukaryota; kingdom Viridiplantae; phylum Streptophyta; class Pinopsida; order Pinales; family Pinaceae; genus Pinus; species Pinus albicaulis. The sequence goes on from CM076570.1 coordinate 1,382,387,722, forward strand.
TTGGCCCAAGATTTAAGCACCGTTTTCAGTCTTCTAAGTTTTTCTTCCCAAATGAAGAAAGGGGAACCTTTCACTGGCAGATTCCAGAAGTCATGAACCAAGTTCAGGAACTCAGGTTCTTTGACCCAAAGAGGGTTGAATCTGAAGGGGATGGGGCCAAGATCTTTGTGGCCTAGCATCTCAAGCAAGATGGGCTTATGGTCAAAAACACTGCATGGGAGGATATGCAATCTGAAATCTAAGCCCAGCAAAAGAAAGGAACTCTGAACCAAACATCTATCAAGTCTAGCAGCAATGTGACCAGGAACTATTCTTTTGTTAGACCAGGTATACTTACCATTTGCTGGAGGGATGTCAAGCAGATCCCAATCATGCATGAGGTCTTCCACCCATTCCCTTGCAGGGTCCCTTACGATTGTGCCTCCTCGCTTTTCCTCCATGCGCAAGGTGAGGTTAAGATCACTTGCAACAATGATCTTTTCCAAATTTTCTGACTCTGACAGATGTCTGATGGAGTCCCAGCACTCCCTTTTCTCCCCTATATTTGTTGAAACATAGACATTGAAAATACTGACTGCCAACCTCCAGTCCAAAGGCTGGAGCTTCAAAAACAGCCAGTGGGTGTTGTGCAGCATGGTGACCAATTTGAACTTGAGAGAGTTCCAAAGGGAGCCCAGTCCCACAGATGCTCCCCATGCTGAAACTGCATGTCTACTGCTACCTTTCCAAATTTTTTTACTGATTTGGAGAAACTCCTTGTCCTCCATTTTGGTCTCCTGAATCAGAATAATGTCTGGAGCTTCTCTTCTTATAAGGCTTCTCGTTGCTTCTTCTTTCAATTTTCTCCCCATTCCCCTACAGTTCCAGGAGACAATCTTCATCATTTATTTTTATGATGATGGGCTCCCTTGGAACCCTGTGCTTGGTTTTTTACCATCTTCGGATTTTTGCCAAGAAGTTTCTCCAGAGTGGGCTAACTACCCTGAAGCTTGTCTTTGTAAGTTTCCTGATCTCTCTTTTCTCTAGCAGATTTGTGGCCCCTTGCAGATCTTCTGAACGATATCTGCGTATCTCCTATTTCTCCATCCTCCTCAAACTCCTCCGAGTCATGTTCCTCCTCGGAGGCTTCTGTTTGCTTATCCTTGTTTCTTGCCGTGACGCTTTCTTTCGGTCTTGTTTCTGCTAAAGGCATTTTTTCTAAAGGTTGATCTTGCCTATCTTCTTCCTGAGGAGTCTCTTCAATAGAGCTTAAGACCTCATAACTGTTTTCTTGGCTTTTTGGCGGGGGAACATTCTGGATGGAGGCAGGCTGGGGTCCATGAACCCCAGATTTCTTGTGAGATGTCTTTGGCCTCTTGACCTGGTTCCAGCCCTCTTCCTTTCCTTTCTCAGCTTCCCCTTTGTTCGGGCACCCTCTTGCAAAATGGCCATATATGTGACATTTTCGGCATTTGAAGGGGAGTTTCTCATAGTCCAGCACTTGCACATGCGTCCAACTGCCCACCTTTAATTTAATGGCCTCCGGAAGCCCCACCTCTAAGTCCACCTCGACACAGATTCGGGCGCAATCATACTGATCATTGTTGTTTGCTCTGTCAATGAATTTTCCCAGAGTATCTCCAATGTGCTTGAGGGACTCCCAGTTCCAACAGTGCACTGGTAGATTGGGGAGCCGAACCCAGACAAGGACTGCCGTTGGGACATCCACAGCCGGATCGAAATCGGGGGTCCATTTGTTAAGGTAGAGGCCCTGGGGTCCCATGAAATAGGGCCCATTCCTGAAGATCAGGTCCTTATCCTCCTTAGAGTTGAACTCGAACAGAAAGAAGCCTCTACCCAGAAAATAAGAGGTGACTTTATTTTTGATCAGCGGAACCCAGTTCTTAACGACCCAGTTTTCCGTGGATCTTGGCGAGGGCTAAAGGCCCGTGAATTGACCCACCAGGGCCCGATCTGCCAGGGACCTTGATTGGGCCCTCAGGAGGTAGGTTTACCTCCGGAACATCGTCGAGCCTTTTGATAAACTTAGTAGCTTCAGATTCTTCTTTTTGGGCAGCGAAGCAAGAAGAGAGGAGAAGGCTGCTTCAGCTTCTGGGATAGCGGCTTGCGAGGGACCGGTGGGCGAGCCTTGGGTCTCCATGGCAAGAAGATCAAAACAACAAACCTGATCTGCACCAAGCAAAGGAACGAGGCATCTCAAGGCCGAAAATCCAAATAGTCCCTGCAAGCAGAAACCCCGAGGGTGCAGACCCAAGCAGAGCTGACAAGAGATCGAGGGGCTCAGCGAGATCTTGAAGCAGGGCAGGTGGAAAGAAGGGAGCCTAGCAGAACCGAGAGGCCCAGAGGTCAGGAGGACCTGGGGCAGAGGTAGAAACGGTCCTTTCTTGATCAATGTTGCCACAACTTTTAATATAAAATATATCCATAATAAGTAAGATCACATAGAAATTGGAGGGACAATTCACCTGAGGGGATACATAGCCATGCAAAGAAGGTGGACTAGGCTTCATCATTTTGTTGCAGGTGGATTGTTTGGATTAAGGTTGGACCAATCTTTTGAGGTCCAATCAATGATTCCATTCATCATGATGCGATTTTATTTGCTGTAAATATTTTGGGTTGTGCACCCAATGGGGTTTGACCCGATAACCTCAACAAGGCAATTTCCAGATTGCTGAAAATTATATTTTGTTGCTGGTACTAGGCTTGAGAGTGATCGAAAAAGATCTATCCTATATCCTTCAGCCTTCCCATGTCTAGATCTTTGATCTAAAGTGCTAAGACACTACTTGGGTGGCTATTTTCTAGGGGAATCGTGCCTATTTGCTTGTATCTATCACTGAAATGATTTATATTGATGTATATTTTTCTATTTTTAGTTATATGCACTGAAAAACCCAGAGTCATTGAGTTTATCAATAATAGTAAGCTCCCTTGAGATTTTATTGACATTTAGGACAACATGGAACTCACTAACAAGGCTTGTAATCTGCAGCCTTATTTGTTGTCATTTCCTAATTAGAACAGCCTCCCTCAAGCCTTGCTAGATGGTATAAACACAAGGAATATACAAGTCACTAGTACCACCTTAGAGTCATATTAAAATCCATCTAAACCTCATTTTGATTTTATTTCTGTTTCATAGATCTAGAAATTACATGAGACTACTTTACTCCATTTCTGCCATAAAGGTCTAATTGTACTCAGCAGTGTATATCCGAAGGCTAGACCAAAATCTGAATGTATAAATATGCATAATGGGTGTAATAGCAGCATACTTGTACAACATATTTACACATACATATCTTTTCTTTTTGTGCTGGAAATGAAACCTGAAGATTGCTGTCATCAATTGACTTAATTTCTGCTTGCTAAATTTGGAAACTTGTGCTGTAATTCATCTGGAAGTCACTGTTTATTGGAGCTGAATTCAGGTTAAAAAGAGCATAAATCTGTGTTTTTTAACCTTATAAACAGGGCCATAAAGGCAGAACTATCTATGTGTGTCAAAATTTTTTCAAAACAGCCAAACAGTCCTGAGGAAAGTACCTTTTATCTTTGATAACTCACGGCCTATAAAGACTACTGGTCATCTTAATCATCCCACTTAAAAAATGACTGAATAGGCGGATACACATTGACCTATATCCTTCAAGTAAAGACAAATCCATAATAAGATTATTGACCATTCTATCACCAAAAGACAAAGAGAAGCCCCCCTAGTAGTGATCATAAGGTCAACACCTTGTTGCTTAGATTCTAGAGTAAGTAATAGAAAGATTGCTTTCTTCATATGATTCTGTAATTTCCAAATTATATTCCACCTCCAAGTTTACATGGCTTCCCTTTTTCTACTAAGTGGTATAGCCATATGATAGCCTTTGTTGACTGTGTATTCACCTTCTAACCTTTTTGCAGCCCAAACCAATTTTACATGATATTAATACTATTTATGAGTATGAAACATATGCTCTCCATTCCTCAAAAAAATCATCCTACAACCCTAACTGATCTTCTCTTTTCCAGTTTGAGACCCAAGCATTGTTTTTATCATAACATTATCTAGGAAAAATAATTTTGAAATTGAATATTGTCCATTAACTCCCTATATATCTAGGATTATTCAGACCCCCAAACCAAGGGTCAGTTTGCAACCTCCCCTACTGACTTTTATCGACCAACTAAGCCAAATGATCCCCTATGAGATGGTATGTCAATGGTCTCGATCATTTCTCTCCAACTGATTAAACCTTCTATGACAGGTTTTCTTGAACACCTTATAGACTTTTCAATGTTAAGGGGCTCAACAGACTTCTTAGTCATGACATATTGTGGAAATCCGTCTCAAGTGATGATTCCTCCAAGTCCCTTTAGCTTCCAAATAATTTGAAAAGGGATTAGATCTTTGATCCCTGTCTTCCCTCTCTCTTTGGTTTAACGATTTTATTCCACTTGTCAAGGGGTATTTCTTACTCTTGACTTTTTTCAACACACTGGGAGCGATAAGTGAATTTTCTAATTTTGTTTAATGGATTAGATCAGAAAATCAAAACACAACACACTGAAACTTGACTATCGATCTCAAAGGCAAATTACACAAGTTGATGCGTAGGGGTATACCATTGTCATATTAAAATTCATGTGCGTCAAATCTCCATACAGTGTTCATATTTCAAATAAAAAATCCTTTGCGTCTTTGTCATCAATTATTAAAACCAAACGTATTCATTGTGTCACTATTAAATGGGTTTTTTAAAGTTAAATGGCTCTCGGACGAGAGTTGGAGAAGTTCTCGGACGAGAGTTGGAAAAACTCTTGTCCGAGAGTTTTCCAATTCTCGTCCGAGAGTTTTCCCAACTCTCGTCCGAGAGTTTTCCCAACTCTCGTCCGAGATTTTTGCCAACTCTCGTCCGAGAGTTTTGCCAACTCTCGTCCGAGAGTTTTCCGAGAGTTTTGTGACACAACTCTCGTCCGAAAAACTTTCCCGAGAGTTTTGTGACCACAACTCTCGGACGAGAAAATGCATAACTCTCGTCCGAGAGAATTTTAACTCATGTTAAACCCGACCAAACTCTCGTCTGAAATATTTAAAATCTCTCGAATGAGAGTTATTAAAACTCTCGGCCGAGAAATTTAGTTGACTTTTTTCTCGGCCGAGAAATTAAAAATTTCTCCCGAATTCTAACCATCCGCCAAAAACTGTTTCCCAACTTTGCGATTTGACCCTCGAGTTTCTAATATGGTGCAGGCGATGCAAGAACTTCATAAAGTAGAAAATAGATTGTCAGAACTCAAAGATCACAAAAGTATTATCCATATTGAAGACCAGTTGAGTTCTCCAGGAATTCAGAGACAAATCTCTAAATTACAAAAACAATTTGAAGACACATGCTGATCAGAATAACTTAATGCTTTTTGGCACCATAGGCAGCACTGTGTAGAACTGCCTTATAAAGAAGGATATAAAGACAGGCCATGCAAATCCAGAGCTATACCCATGAGTAAAGAATACAGACAACTCTACGAAAAGGAAATCAATCAGCTACTAGACAGAAAGCTGATTCGGGAGTCTAGCAGCCCTTGGAACTGTTATGGCTTCTATGTGAATAAAAGAAGTGAACAGATAAGAGGTATATCCAGGTTGGTAATTAATTATAAACCTCTAAATTCTATTTTGGCTGACGATACTTACCCCATTCCACACAAAGGTGATCTGCTGGGTAGGATATCAGGAGCTAAAATATTTTCCAAGTTTGATTTGAAATCAGGATTTTGGCAAGTGGAAATTGCAGAACATGACAAGTTCAAGACAACATTTAGCATTCCTGCAGGTCACTATGAGTGGAACATGATGCTATTCGGTTTGAAACATGCACCTTCTAAATTCCAAAAGGTAATGGATTCTATTTTCAAACCATATGCTGAATGGTTATTAGCTTATATTGATGATCTCCTTATTTTTTCAAAGAATCTACAAGACCACTTCAAGCATTTGAAAATCTTTATGAAGTTGGTCAAAAAGAATGGTCTGGTCTTAAGCAAAAATCAAATGGAGATTTGTAAGACCAAGGTAAAAATTTTAGGGCACACTACAGAGAGTGGACAAATTTCTCTTCAGAATCACGCCATGGAATTTGCAAACAAATTTCCAGATGTTATTCTGGACAAAACTCAGCTACAGAGATTTCTTGGTTGTCTGAAATACCTGAGCAATTTTTATGAAGACTGTGCCATTGACAGATCTTTGTTAAATTAGACACTGAGAAAAAATTCTAAGCCTTGGACAGAAGAACACACTGAAGCTGTAAGGCAGATCAAGGCTAAGGTTCGTAATCTCCCTATTCTTTATGTTGCTGATGATGAATCATTTAAAATTGTTGAGTCTGATGCTAGAGACATAGGTTGGGGAGGTGTCCTCAAGCAGAAACCAGATGAAAAAGATGCAAACGATAAAGAACAGGTAGTTCAATATGCATCAGGCACATGGAATAAATCTAAAAAGAATTATTCCACCATTGAGAAAGAAGTAAAAGCTGCATGGAACTGCATCAGTAAGTTCTCTATTCATCTGGTAGATAAACTGTTTTTGTTAAGACCAGATGCTCAAGCCCTCGGCAAAGTTTTGTCGAAAAATATTAAAAACCCTAAAGAAGCAAAGTTTGCTAGATGGCAAGCCTTGTTTACAAATTTTGATTTCAGGGTTGAGCACATAAAGGGTATTGACAATTCTCTACCAAAGTTTCTCTGTAGAGAATTTCTCCAGCAATAAGAACATTCAGCAAAAGATTGAGAAGACCATGTGATGGTCATAATTACAGAATGGGATCAAGCCCATCAGAGAGAAACTCTAAGGACAATACCAGATACAAAACCATGGGCTGAATACAGAGATGAGTGGAGGCCAACCTGGAAACTCTGTAACACAAAAGTACTAGATGCTAATCTTCAGAATCATTCAGATTTATTACATCTTGTACCAGAAAGAAGAATACATCCACGTAGCAGCAGATGGATACATGATATGATGTATTCTACCAGCATGCCGGCTTCCCAAGAAGCTGAAAGATCCCTTTCAGAAGATTTTGTGATCTTACTGTCATATGTACTGGTGGCAGTGATAGGTCAAAAATCTATTACAAATCTTTTGCTATAAACAAAACACGGTATCCAGGATGGAATTGGTCTGACAGATTCAGAATGTGGCCAGGTGATAATCCTGACTTTTTTTTCCCTGATACTATTTATGATTTTTCAGGATACAAGAAACTTTGGTGGAACCTGATGAATAAAGATGGAAGAAATGAAACACATTACACCAAGTTAAAATTTGGATCCACCTGGATTACCCAAGCAAACCAGCAACCGCCATGGCTGAAAGAATGGTGGAAATATTATGGGTTAAGTTCTTTCAGTATGGACCCTATCTTTTATGAGTCCTATTTTCAAAATCAATGTAACTGGTGTATAGAAGAAGGCCACTGTGAATGCTTCCATGTTCCTTGTCAAAGTGTTAGGGATCTTAATCAACTAGGAATTATCTTTATGAGAGATAATCCTATTCTAGAAATGCAGATGATAATGCATCACCAATGGCTTGTAATGAAAAAAAGAAAACACTAAGTCATTTTGAATAAACCCATGATTGTATGCCGCATCTATACAAAAGCTTGGGATGATGCCACTTACCCAAGGTTAATATTTCCCAGCATCAAAATCCTAGAAGATCCTGTAGAAAGCAATATGAGTGGTTCCCGTGGGCTCCACTAAACAAAAGCTTCCACTTTGTCATGATACCCAGTCACGGGTTTACAGTGACCGAAATTTTCTCGAGGGATTTTTATCCGGTGCATAAAAGCATCCTTAGTGTAGACCATTTACGCAGGGGCTTCTCACACAAGCTTGCACTGCAAAAACTCACATGGCTGGCTAGCCTTACTAAGTCTCTTCTTGTCTTTGTCCTTAAAACTCCTTATGTGAACCCATACACGAACCTACTTTCCTTTCACGCTCTCATGGCCTTAACACGGCATCTCCTCACCTTCAACGACCTTGGCGTCCCTTCGGATTTGGCGAAACTCTGGCAAACTTTCAGTGAGTTAAAAAGAGACAATACTACCTCAGTAGACAATAATATAGCTTAGAGTAATAGTACTTAAATGCAGAACATGAAAACTTTCTCTCTTTATTGATATATCATAATGATATTACATATAATCTCAGATTACAGGACTCAAGATCTCCTTCCACAGATTGACTGCACGAGCATTTACCAGACTTATGCTTCTCAGTAAATGAGATAGCTTACTAGAGGCTACCTGGCTCTTATGCAGACTCTGTCTCAAAGTTCTTATATATAACACACAGGCAGACTTATACACAGACTCGATCTATTGATCCCGTCACTTTAGATTCTTACCAGTGCCGAGCACATTGATACGCAGGCTAGCCAGATCACCTAAGACTTGAGGCTAATCTCCGTGATGCAAGAAGATCGAGATAAAACTCGCAGATGCAGAGCAGGGAGCTCAGACTCTTGACTCAAAAAACCAAAAATGACTCTAGACACTCTAACTCTAAATCTCTAACTCCGAATGCCAAATGAATGAGCCTTACCTTCTCTTTATAGGAAGAGAGGGGGGACAAGCAGTCAATTCGATTCATCCTATGTCTGAAGACATGGAGGAGGAATCATTGCTTTTAGGTAACACCGAAGTGACATCCACGTAGAGATTCCTTTCTCCAAACACAACATGTGATAGTGTGTGATGTACACAGTGGATACCTTTTATGTACAATGCCCACAAGGAAACAACAATTATTATCTATACTGAGGATGCTGTTATGCACCGGATAAAAATCCCTCAAGAAAATTCCGGTCACTGTAAACCCGTGACTGGGTATCATGACAAAGTGGAGGCTTTTGTTTAGTGGAGCCCACGAGAACCACTCATATTGCTTTCTGTAGGATCTTCTAGGATTTTGATGCTGGGAAATCTTAACCTTGGGTAACTAGCATCATCCCAAGCTTTTGTATAGATGCGGCGTACAATCATGGGTTTATTCAAAATGACTTGGTGTTTTATTTTTTTCATTACAAGCCTTTGGTGATGCATTCTCATCTGCATTTCTAGAATAGGATTATCTCTCATAAAGATAATTCCTAGTTTATTAAGATTCCTAACACTTTGACAAGGAACATGGAAGCATTCACAGTGGCCTTCTTCTATACAAAAGTTACATTGATTTTGAAAATAGGACTCATAAAAGATAGGGTCCATATTGAAAGAACTTAACCCATAATCTTTCCACCATTCTGTCAGCCATGGCAGTTGCTGGTTTGCTTGGGTAATCCAGGTGGATCCAAATTTTAACTTGGTGTAATGTGTTTCATTTCTTCCATCTTTATTCATCAGGTTCCACCAAATTTTCTTGTATCCTGAAAAATCATAAATAGTATCAAGAAAAACAAAGTCAGGATTATCACCTGGCCGCATTCTGAATCTGTCAGACCAATTCCATCCCGGATACCGTGTTCTATTTATATCAAAAGATTTGTAATAGATTTTTGACCTATCACTGCCACCAGTACATATGACAGTAAGATCACAAAAATCTTCTGAAAGGGATCTTTCAGCTTCTTGGGAAGCCGACATGCTGGTAGAATACATCATATCATGTATCGATCTATTGCTACATGGATGTATTATTCTTTCTGGTACAATATGTAATAAATCTGAATGATTCTGAAGATTATCATTTAGTACTTTTGTGTTGCGGAGTTGCCAAGTTGGCCTCCACTCATCTCTGTATTTAGCCCATGGTTTTGTATCTGGTATTGTCCTCAGAGTTTCTCTCTGATGGGCTTGATCCCATTCTGTAATGATGACCATCACATGGTCTTCTCGATATTTTGCTGGATGTTCTTGTTGCTGGAGAAATTCTCTACAGTGAAACTCTGGTAGAGAATTGTCAATACCCTTTATGTGCTCAACCCTGAAATCAAAATTTGTAAACAAGGCTTGCCATCTAGCAAACTTTGCTTCTTCAGGATTTTTAATATTTTTCGACAAAACTTTGCCGAGGGCTTGAGCATCTGTTCTTAACAAAAAGAATTTATTTACCAAATGAATAGAGAACTTACTGATGCAGTTCCATGCAGCTTTTACTTCTTTCTCAGTGGTGGAACAATTCTTTTCAAATTTATTCCATGTGCCTAATGCATATTGAACTACCAGTTCTTTATCATTTGCATCTTTTTCATCTAGTTTCTACTTGAGGACACCTCCCCAACCTATGTCACTAGCATCAGATTCAACAATTTTAAATGATTCATCATCAGCAACATAAAGAATAAGGAGATTATGAACCTTAGCCTTGATCTGCCTTACAGCTTCAGTGTGTTCTTCTGTCTAAGGCTTAGGATTTTTTCTCAGTCTCTGATTTAACAGAGATCTGTCAATGGCACATTCTTCCTAAAAATTGCTCACGTAGTTCAAACAACCAAGAAATATTTGTAGCTGAGTTTTGTCCAGAATAACATCTGGAAATTTGTTTGCAAATTCCATGGCATGATTTTGAGGAGCAATCTGTCCATTCTCTATAGTGTGCCCTAAAAATCTTATCTTGGTCTTATAAAGCTCCATTTTCTTTTTTCTTAAGACCAGACCATTCTTTTTGACCAACTTCATAAATATTTTCAAATGCCTGAAGTGGTCTTGTAGATTCTTTGAAAAAATCAGGAGATCATCAATATAAGCTAATAACCATTCAGCATATGGTTTGAAAATAGAATCCATTACCTTCTGGAATTTAGAAGGTGCGTGCTTCCAATCGAATAGCATCACGCTCCAGTCATAGTGACCTGTAGGAATGCTAAATGTTGTCTTGAACTTGTCATGTTCTACAATTGCCACTTGCCAAAATCCTGATTTCAAATCAAACTTGGAAAATATTTTAGCTCCTGATATCCTACCCAGTAGATCACCTTTGTGTGGAATGGGGTAAGTATCGTCAGCCAAAACAGAATTTACAGGTTTATAATTAATTACCAACCTGGGTATACCTCTTATCTGTTCACTTCTTTTATTCACATAGAAGCCATAGCAGTTCCAAGGGCTGCTAGACTCCCGAATCAGCTTTCTATCTAGTAGCTGATTGATTTCCTTTTCGCAGAGATGTTTGTATTCTTTACTCATGGGTATAGCTCTGGATTTGCATGGCCTGCCTTTATATCCTTCTTTATAAGGCAGTTCTACACAGTGATGATTTCGGTGCCAAAAAGCATTAGGTTCTTCTGAGCAGCATGTGTCTTCAAATTGTTTTTGTAATTAAGAGATTTGTCTTTGAATTCCTGGAGAACTCAACTGGTCTTCAATATGGATAAGACTTTTGTGATCTTTGAGTTCTGACAATCTATTTTTTGCTTTGTGAAGTTCTTGCATCGCCCGCACCATAGTAGAAACTCGAGGATTAGAAATATAAGGAAATTCTATCCTTTTCCCCTTTTTATCAGATGTTGGCACAGTGATGAAATACCCCGCTTTATTATTTTTCAATATTAAAGATCCATGGGGTTCAACTACTACCAAAAATACATTCCCTAAAATGCAGTCAACTGGAATATCGCCTGCTGCAAATTGGAGTTTAATGCAGTGGGAATCAAAGCATACAACAACTTTGGGAACTTCATACTCTAGGGTCTTATTTCCTAACCCTACAACTTTGCGGGTAGCAGAAACCCAATATTTTGAGGGAACAACCTTTTTAGAAAATATATTAATGTCTGCACCTGAATCAAGTATTGCAGTCAGAGAGAACATTTCACCTTTAACACATACATTAATATTCACATGGTGTTGTTGATACTCAATAGAGAGTATCTACATCTCCCTGAATCCTATAGTAGAATCAAGTCTCCCTTCTGCAATTTCAACTTCCTGTTGTACAGGAGCAGCGTGTATGGTATAGTTTGTTTTTCTGCCTGAAACAGGAGAGGTTACTTCCTGTTTTTCTTTTTCAAGTCTTGAGACTTGTAGTTTGAGTGCAAAAATTTCAGATTTCATTAAGTGTATCTCCTTACTCACCTCCCCCAAAGTGAGTGCATGAAATTTTCTTTCATGGTGCTGTCAGAGATAACTTCGGGTATTTTTCTCATAAGAAGCATCTAGAAAAATGGGCTTCTTAGAGCTGCGGATGCTAGAAGAAGTGCAGTTGTTCTGCATGAAAGTTTCCAGTGATCTGTTCTTCAAATCACTTTCATCCATGGCTCTTATTTGTGCAAAAACTTTCATCTCATCTTTATCAGACTGAGCCATGAGGACTTTGAGATTTCCTGAAAATTCTTCTTCAATAGGATTGTCAGAGGAAAAATCTGATTCAGAAGAAGAACAACTACATTTACAATTTTCAGAATCAGAACATTGACAATAAGCATTTAATTCTTCAATAGATGATGAAGAAGAAGGTTTAGTCTCAAAATCAGAAGAATATTGTTCTTCGGCTTGTTGAATAGCTAACTGACGGCATTCTTCTGTATTGTGGAAAGAAGAACCACATTTAGCACATTTGGCTTCTGTCTTAACAGAGGATTGTGCTTTATATTGGTGATGAGATTTTCGGCCTCGGTTCTTTTTAGACTCTTTGGTGTCAGGACAGAGATTTGAAGTATGTTCTGTATTGCCACATAACCAACAGACAACTTCTTTCATTCTTGCAACTTTCTGAGAATGTGGATGAATATCTGTAGGTTCACAGTAATGAGTCTTAGGAGTATACTTATAATACCCATTCTTCCTCTTTATAGGCCTTCTCTTGGGCTTGGAGGATCTGAGTTCACTTTTCTTCTCGGAACTCAGATGATATGTATAGCCTGTATGTTTCCTTTGGGTTTTCTTTGCTTGCTTCTTACATTTTCGGTGTGTGACCAAAGGATCATCAATAGTTATTCCATATTTAATACAAAAATATTTAGTACCAGGAAGTATATTTAATTTGTCTATAGAATTATTCATCTTAGAGCTGGTACATAAAGCTATCAAAACTTTAGTAATTATGGAATATATTTTTCCCCAAAGATAAGCTTCTAGGGGTAATGGAAATGCATCAGTCACATGGAATAAATCTGAAAATAATTATTCCACCATTGAGAAATAAATAAAAGCTGCATGGAACTGCATCAGTAAGTTCTCTATTCATCTGGTAAATAAATTATTTTTGTTAAGAACAGATGCTCAAGCCCTCGGCAATGTTTTGTCAAAAAATATTAAAAAGCCTGAAGAAGCAAAGTTTGCTAGATGGCAAGCCTTGTTTACAAATTTTGATTTCAGGGTTGAGCACATAAAGGGTATTGACAATTCTCTACCAGAATTTCTCAGTAGAGAATTTCTCTAGCAACAAGAACATCCAGCAAAAGATCGAGAAGACCATGTGATGGTCATCATTACAGAATGGGATCAAGCCCATCAGAGAGAAACTCTGAGGACAATACCAGATACAAAACCATGGGCTGAATACAGAGATGAGTGGAGGCCCACTTGACAACTCTGCAACACAAAAGTACTAGATGCTAATCTTCATAATCATTCAGATTTATTACATCCTGTACCATAAAGAAGAATACATCCACGTAGCAGCAGATGGATACATGATATGATGTATTCTACCAGCATTTCGGCTTCCCAAGAAGCTGAAAGATCCCTTTCAGAAGATTTTTGTGATCTTACTGTCATATGTACAGGTGGCAGTGATAGGTCAAAAATCTATTACAAATCTTTTGCTATAGACAGAACACGGTATTTGGGATGGAATTGGTCTGACAGATTCAGAATGTGGCCAGGTGATAATCCTGATTTTGTTTTCCCTGATACTATTTATGATTTTTTAGGATACAAGAAACTTTGGTGGAACCTGATGAATAAAGATGGAAGAAATGAAACACATTACACCAAGTTAAAATTTGGATCCACCTGGATTACCCAAGCAAACCAGCAACCGCCATGGCTGACAGAATGGTGGAAAGATTATGGGTTAAGTTCTTTCAGTATGGACCCTATCTTTTATGAGTCCTATTTTCAAAATCAATGTAACTGGTGTATAGAAGAAGGCCACTGTGAATGCTTCCATGTTCCTTGTCAAAGTGTTAGGGATCTTAATCAACTAGGAATTATCTTTATGAGAGATAATCCTATTATAGAAATGCAGATGAGAATGCATCACCAATGGCTTGTAATGACAAAAATAAAACACCAAGTCATTTTGAATAAACCCATGATTGTATGCCACATCTATACAAAAGCTTGGGATGATGCCACTTACCCAAGGTTAATATTTCCCAGCATCAAAATCCTAGAAGATCCTATAGAAAGCAGTATGAGTGGTTCCCGTGGGCTCCACTAAACAAAAGCCTCCACTTTGTCATGATACCCAGTCACGGGTTTATAGTGACCAGAATTTTCTCGAGGGCTTTTTATCCGGTGCATAAAAGAATCCTCAGTGTAGATAATAATTGTTGTTTCCTCGTGGGCCTTGTATATAAAAGGTATCCATTGTGTACATCACACACTATCACATGTTGTGTCCAGAGAAAGGAATCTCTACGCGGATGTCACTTCGGTGTTACCCAAAAGTAATAATTCCTCCTCCACGTCTTTAGACATAGGACGAACCGAATTGACTTCTTATCCCCCCTCTCCTCCTATAAAGAGAAGGTAAGGCTCATTCATTCGACATTCAGAGTGAGAGATTCGAAGTTAGAGTGTCTAGAGTCATTTTTGGTTTTTTGAGTCAAGATTCTGAGCTCCCTGCTCTGCATTTGCGAGTTTTATCTCGATCTTCTTGCATCACGAAGATTAGCCTCAAGTCTTAGGTGATTTGGCTAGCCTGCATATCAGTGTGCTCGGCACTGGTAAGAATCTAAAGTGCTGGGATCAATAGATCGAGTCTGTGTATAAGTCTGTCTATGTGTTATATATAAGAACTCTGAGAGAGAGTCTGCATAAGAGCCAGGTAGCGTCCAATAAGCTATCTCATTTAATGAGAAGCATAAGTCTGGTAAATGCTCGTGCAGTCAATCTCTGGAAGGAGATATTGAGTCCTGTAATTTGAGATTATATGTAATATCATTCTGATATATCAATAAAGAGAGAAAGTTTTCATGTTCCGCATTTAAGTACTGTTACTTTGAGTTATATTATTGTCTACTAAGGTAGTATTGTCTCCTTTTAACTCACTGAAAGTTCGCCAAATCCAAAGGGACGCCAAGGCTGTTGAAGACAAGGAGATGCTGTGTTAAGGCCGTCAGAGCGTGAAAGGAAAGTAGGTTCGTGTATGGGTTCACATAAGGATTTTTAAGGATAAAGACAAGAAGAGACTCAATAAGGCCAGCCGGCCGTGTGAGCTGTTGCAGTGCAAGCTTGTGTGAGAAGCCCCTACGTAAAATTGGTAGCTGATTGATTTCCTTTTCGCAGAGCTATCTATATTCTTTACTCATGGGTATAGCTCTGGATTTGCATGGCCTGCCTTTATATCCTTCTTTATAAGGCAGTTCTACACAGTGCTGCTTACGGTGCCAAAAAGCATTAGGTTCTTCTAAGCAACATGTGTCTTCAAATTGTTTTTGTAATTCAGATATTTGTCTTTGAATTCCTGGAGAACTCAACTGGTCTTCAATATGGATAAGACTTTTGTGATTTTTGAGTTCTGAAAATCTATTTTCTACTTTATGAAGTTCTTGCATCGCCTGCACCATAATAGAAACTCGAGGATTAGAAATATAAGGAAATTATATCATTTTCCCCTTTTTATCAGATGTTGGCACAACGATGAAATACCCTGCTTTATTATTTTAAAATATTAAGGATCCATGGGGTTCAACTGCTACTAAAAATACATTCCCTAAAATGCAGTCAACTGGAATATCACCTACTGCAAATTTGAGTTTAATGCAGTGGGAATCAAAGCATACAGCAGCTTTGGGAACTTCATACTTTAGGGTCTTATTTCCTAACCCTAAAACTTTGTGAGTAGCAGAAACCCAATATTTTGAGGGAACAGCCTTTTTAGAAAAGATATTAATGTCTGCACCTGAATCAAGTAATGCAGTCAGAGACAACATTTCACCTTTAACACATACATTAATCTTCACATGGTGCTGTTGATACTCAATAGCGAGTATCTGCATCTCCCTGAATCCTATAGTAGGATCATGTCTCCCTTCCGCAATTTCAACTTCCTATTGTACAGGAGCAGCGTGTATGGTATAGTTTGTTTTTCTGCCTGAAACAGGAGAGGCTACTTCCTATTTTGCTTTTTCAAGTCTTGAGACTTGCAGTTTGAGTGCAGAAATTTCAGATTTCATTAAGTGTATCTCCTTACTCACCTCCCCAAAAGTGAGTGCATGAACTTTGCTTTCATGGTGCTATCGGAGATAATTTCGGGTATTTTTCTCATAAGAAGCATCTAGAAAAATGGGCCTCTTAGAGCTGTGGATGCTGGAAAAAGTGCAACTGTTCTGCATGAAAGTTTCCAGCAATCTGTTCTTCAAATCACTTTCATCCATGGCTCTTATTTGTGCAAAAACTTTCATCTCATCTTCATCAGACTGAGCCATAAGGACTTTGAGTTTGCCTGAAAAATCTTCTTCAAAAGAACTGTCAGATGAAAAATTTGATTCAGAAGAAGAACAATTACATTTACAATTTTCTGAATCAGAACACTGACAATAAGCATTTATTTCTTCAATATATGAAGAAGAAGAAGATTCAGTCTCAGAATCAGAAGAATATTGTTCTTCTGATTGTTGTATGGCTAACCGATGGCATTTTTTTGTACTGTGGAAAGAAGAACCACATTTAGCACATTTGGCTTCTGTCTTAACAGAAGTTTGTCCTTTATATTTCTGCTAAGATTTTCGGCCTCGGTTCTTTTTAGACTCTTTGGCATCAGGACAGAGATTTGAAGTATGTCTTGTTTTGCCACATAGCCAACAGACAACCTCTTTCATTCTTGCAATTTTTTGAGAACGAGGATGAATATGTACGGGCTCATAATAATGAGTCTTAGGAGTATACTTATAGTATCCACTCTTTCACTTTGCATGCCTTCTCTTGGGCTTGGAGGATCTGAGTTCAATTTTCTTCTTGGTACTTAGATAATATGTATAGCCCGTATGTCTCCTTTGGATTTTCTTTGCTTTCTTCTTAGACTTTCGATGTGTGACCAAAGGATCATCAATAGTTATTCCATATTTACTGCAAAAATATTTTGTACCAAGAAGTCTATTCAATTTATCTATAGAATTATTCATTTTGGAGCTGGTACATAAAGTTATCAAAACTTTAGTAATAATAGAATATATCTGTCCCCAAAGATAAGCTTCAAGGGGTAATGGAAATGCATCTTGCAACTTGAGGATGTCAACTAGCTTTGAGGGAAAAGCTGCCAGATAAACCTGTTTCCATAGTAGATTCTTTGGGTCCTTAACCAGGAAGATTCTCTGCATCCAATCTCTGTGGAAATCTTCATACTAGTTAATGTTTCTGCATTTCAGATTCATCAGTATTAATTCTTGCTTATCTAAAATGGTAGGTTCATCACCACAAAAATGTTCTTGGATTAGTGATGTCAATGCACCAATCATATTGTTTATTGTTGTTCCATCGAGATGGAACTCAACATCACCATTTTCATCTTTTACAACTTCTTTTTCCATCTTCTCTATTAGAGCTGGAGAAGATTCCAATTCCCACGATCTGGCTAATGTGCCAGTGAAACACTGAATCAAAGTTTTGCAAGCTTCAACCTCTGATTTTCCATTTACACACATCAGCTTGTACTCAGTAATCATCTGGTCAAGCATCTGTCTTATTTGTGCAGTGGAATGATTATCTAGATTCCATTCTTTATTGTTGTGGTCAAAAAATGTTTCTCTATTTGGAATCTTTCCAAGACCATTTAGATTAGGAGGAGAATACCTGGTATAGTGAGACTCAAGTGGCTCATAAACCGGGAGAACTTGGGTTTCAGGTTCTGACTCTTGGAAAAGAGAAGCAATGGTGACTTTATACTTTGGTGACTAAGGAGCAGCTTCTTTGGGAAAAAGACTGGGAAATCTATCAACAGATTTTTGGATTTGGACAGTCTTTCCTTTATGGAGATATGCTGCTGGAATAGGCTTATCTGTCTTTTACTGATTCATCTTATCAATTTTGTCAGACATATTTGAAACAATTTGTCATGTAGAGATAGACTGGTCTATAATACAATTCTCTACTTCATCAATTTTCTTTAAGGACTGTAAAGAAAAATCTTTAGCTAATGAAGAATTATACTGTACATAATTAAATGTTCTATTTACATCATTTATGGACACTTGGACTTTATCAATCTGATCTTTGACAATAGCAGCTTTTGAAACATTCTTTTCTAAACCAGTAATTGCTGCGTTAGTCCATTTTATTTGTTCACTAGTTCTTTGAACTCTACCTTCAATCCCAATGGCAGAATCATCCTTTTGAATCAAAGGATAGGCTTTTGCAGAATTTTGTCCTTCTCCTAGGACTATGCCTTTGAAAGGAGGATAAGAGGTAGATGTTTCAATCTTGCTACCATCAACAGTTGACCAAGAATGAGAGGAGGATGATGCAGAGTCAGTCATCAACACTACTTCTGAATCTTTATCCTTTTTCCAGGAGTAAAAAGAAATCCAAATATTCTTTTTCTCCATATATTATTTCCATTCAGTGGCTAATTTGACTTTCTCCTCAGGAGTATGTGTAGAACCAAAAGCATCAACTTTTGGATGGGTATAAATATCCCAGTTAAGCATTTGCTTCATCCACTGAGCTGGGACAAGATGTTTAATACAACCATCCATTAAAGTATAAAACTTTTGGATCTCCATCACAGATGGTTTTTTAGTATCAGCTGGCAGATCTTTGAATCTGCAATCTAGGATTAGATTATTCTTCTGTTCAATGTAGCCAAGTCCATATCTAGGCGAATTACCAGGTCTCATGTTACTCAACATGGTAGTCAATCTTGGATCCTCCTCTTCAAGTGTGGGCACAAGGTGCATCATGAGGACATGCTCATCTTCATGGGGAAATGGAATATCAGAACACTTAGGGTTTGGACAAGGACTAATTGAGGTGGATGCTGGAGCTTCACTGGTACTTGGGTTATGATTATGATGTATGACCATGTAGGCAAGATGACTTATGTTGACAGAGCTGTTACACTGTGGACATGAGACTTGCAGCGGTTGGAAGTTTACCAACTGGGAAAATTCAAAAAGAGCAATGTGTTTACATGAAGAATGTACAAGACTAGAACATGCAGTATCAGAAATATCAAGAGATATATACAGAGGTGATTTTTTACACATTTCTTCAATCTGACACCTATCAATGGTAGATATACGTGGAAAATTCAAAGTGGTAGTGGATTGGCTTTCAAAAATACTTGCAGAAGTAATATTACGAGTAGAGATAGGCTTTGGATTTGGCACTACCCAGTGTTCAGGAAAGGTAAGGTCTTCCCATCTTATGGCTTGATGTTCGACATTCTGATTTTTGGGATCAGTAATGACTACGACACTGGTCTTTGAATCTCTGCTTGGGGCATGGAGGACTGCAGGATATAGAGTACTGGTGTGATGAAAACATCCCCAGGTTTGTATGGCGATATTATTTCTTTTTCTTCTCATGTCAAATCCTGAGGTTTGGATTTGAAGTTGAATAATATCGGCCAAGGTTTCATCATAGATATAAATAGGGAAATTTGGGTAACAGTCAAACCAGACTGGTTCATTAGACAAGGGAGCGACAATTCCTCCTATTAGGGAATCAGTATATTTGTTATGTGTTAGATCTCAGACAGTAGCTAACACATATGTATCTAGACCTTGATGCGTTAAGGCATGGATTCCCACCCGTATGCATCCTAGATGCAGATATTTAGTCCCAAATTTATTTTCTTCTGCTTGTAGCTGTTTTGGATCTAACAGTGGGATACTCTGTACATAGTCAGAATTTTCTTCTATAGAACTAATGGATTCTTTTAAAGAAATTCTGGTTGCAGCTTTGAGGTGCTAGACACCAAGATCAGAATAGACTTTTGCTGCATTGATCTTGGGTAGAACCCATTTAGGTTGAGGCTCAGCCTCTTCATACAAAAGTTCTGACTGATTTAAAACTCTAGTAGAAGAACTAGCAAACATATCTCTGAGAGGGTCTTGCACAGCCTTATCTTGTTCTTCTAATTCTCTGAAGGAAACTAACTTCTTCATTGAGTCCATTTTTTCTTCTGAAATAAAGAGAGAATAGATTAATTACTGACCTTTTCACAAACCAGATCACACTCTTCTAGTCAGCGACTAGAATTCTGGCTCTGATACCAATTTTACGTAGGGGCTTCTCACACAAGCTTGCACTGCAACAGCTCACACGGCTGGCTGGCCTTATTGATTCTCTTCTTGTCTTTGTCCTTAAAACTCCTTATGTGAACCCATACAAGAACCTACTTTCCTTTCACGCTCTCACGGCCTTAACACGACATCTCCTTGCCTTCAACGGCCTTGGCATCCCTTTGGATTTGGCGAACCTCTGGCGAAATTTTAGTGAGTTCAAAGGAGACAATACTACCTCAATAGACAATAATATAGCTCAGAGTAATAGTACTTAAATGCGGAACGTGAAAACTTTCTCTCTTTATTGATATATCATAATGATATTACATATAATCTCAAATTACAGGACTCAAGATCTCCTTCCAGAGATTGGCTGCATGAGCATTTACCAGACTTATGCTTCTCAGTAAATGAGATAGCTTACTGGAGGCTACCTGGCTCTTATGCAGACTCTGTCTCAGAGTTCTTAAATATAACACATAGACAGACTTATACACAGACTTGATCTATTGATCCCGCCACTTTAGATTCTTACCAGTGCCGAGCACACTGATACGCAGGCTAGCCAGATCACCTAAGACTTGAGGCTAATCTCCGTGATGCAAGAAGATCGAGATAAAACTCGCAGATGCAGAGCAGGGAGCTCAGACTCTTGACTCAAAAAACCAAAAATGACTATAGACACTCTGACTCCGAATCTCTCACTCCGAATGCCGAATGAATGAGCCTTACCTTCTCTTTATAGGAAGAGAGGGGGGACAAGCATTCAATTCAGTTCGTCCTATGTCTAAAGACGTCGAGGAGGAATCATTGCTTTCGGGTAACACCGAAGTGACATCTGCGCAGAGATTCCTTTCTCCGGACACAACATGTGATAGTGTGTGATGTACACAGTGGATACCTTTTATGTACAAGGCCCACGAGGAAACAACAATTATTAACTACACTGAGGATGCTTTTATGCACCGGATAAAAAGCCCTCGAGAAAATTCTGGTCACTGTAAACCCGTGACTAGGTATCATGACAAAGTGGAGGCTTTTGTTTAGTGGAGCCCACGGGAACCACTCGTACTGCTTTCTGCAGGATCTTCTAGGATTTTGATGCCGAGAAATCTTAACCTTGGGTAAGTGACATCATCCTAGGCTTTTGTATAGATGCGGCATACAATCATGGGTTTATTCAAAATGACTTGGTGTTTTATTTTTGTCATTACAAGCCATTGGTGATGCATTCTCATCTGCATTTCTAGAATAGGATTATCTCTCATAAAGATAATTCCTAGTTGATTAAGATCCCTAACACTTTGACAAGTAACATGGAAGCATTCACAATGGCCTTCTTCTATACACCAGTTACATTGATTTTGAAAATAGGACTCATAAAAGATAGGGTCCATACTGAAAGAACTTAACCCATAATCTTTCCACCATTCTGTCAGCCATGGCGGTTGCTGGTTTGCTTGGGTAATCCAGGTGGATCCAAATTTTAACTTGGTGTAATGTGTTTCATTTCTTCCATCTTTATTCATCAGGTTCCACCAAAGTTTCTTGTATCCTGAAAAATCATAAATAGTATCAAGGAAAACAAAGTCAGGATTATCACCTGGCCACATTCAGAATCTGTCAGACCAATTCCATCCCGGATGTCGTGTTCTGTTTATAGCAAAAGATTTGGAATAGATTTTCGACCTATCACTGCCACCAGTACATATGACAGTAAGATCACAAAAATCTTCTGAAAGGGATCTTTCAGCTTCTTGGGAAGCCGACATGCTGGTAGAATACATCATATCATGTATCCATCTGCTGCTACGTGGATGTATTCTTCTTTCTGGTACAAGATGTAATAAATCTGAATGATTCTAAAGATTAGCATCTAGTACTTTTGTGTTGCGGAGTTGCCAAGTTGGCCTCCACTCATCTCTGTATTCAGCCCATGGTTTTGTATCTGGTATTGTCCTCAGATTTTCTCTCTAATGGGCTTGATCCCATTCTGTAATGATGACCATCACATGGTCTTCTCGATCTTTTGTTGGATGTTCTTGTTGCTGGAGAAATTCTCTACAGAGAAACTCTGGTAGAGAATTGTCAATACCCTTTATGTGCTCAACCCTGAAATCAAAATTTGTTAACAAGGCTTGCCATCTAGCAAACTTTGCTTCTTCAGGATTTTTAATATTTTTCGACAAAACTTTGCCGAGGGCTTGAGCATTTGTTCTTAACAAAAAGAATTTATTTACCAAATGAATAGAGAACTTACTGATGCAGTTCCATGCAGCTTTTACTTCTTTCTCAATGTTGGAACAATTCTTTTCAAATTTATTCCATGTGCCTGATGCATATTGAACTACCTGTTCTTTATCATTTGCATCTTTTTCATCTAGTTTCTACTTGAGGACACCTCCCCAACCTATTTCACTAGCATCAGATTCAACAATTTTAAATGGTTCATCATCAGCAACATAAAGAATAGGGAGATTATGAACCTTAGCCTCGATCTGCCTTACAACTTCAGTGTGTTCTTCTGTCCAAGGCTTAGGATTTTTTCTCAGTCTCTGATTTAACAGAGATCTGTCAATGGCACATTCTTCCTAAAAATTGCTCACGTAGTTCAAACAACCAAGAAATCTTTGTAGCTGAGTTTTGTCCAGAATAACATCTGGAAATTTGTCTGCAAATTCCATGGCGTGATTTTGAGGAGCAATCTGTCCATTCTCTATAGTGTGCCCTAAAATTTTTATCTTGGTCTTATAAAGCTCCATTTTCTTTTTGCTTAAGACCAGACCATTCTTTTTTACCAACTTCATAAATATTTTCAAATGCCTGAAGTGGTCTTGTAGATTCTTTGAAAAAATCAGGAGATCATCAATATAAGCTAATAACCATTCAACATATGGTTTGAAAATAGAATCCATTACCTTCTGGAATTTAGAAGGTGCGTGCTTCAAACCGAATAGCATCACGCTCCAGTCATAGTGACCTGCAGGAATGCTAAATGTTGTCTTGAACTTGTCATGTTTTGTAATTTCCACTTGCCAAAATCCTGATTTCAAATCAAACTTGGAAAATATTTTAGCTCCATATATCCTACCCAGTAGATCACCTTTGTGTGGAATGGGGTAAGTATCGTCAGCCAAAACAGAATTTACAGGTTTATAATTAATTACCAACCTGGGTATACCTCTTATCTGTTCACTTCTTTTATTCACATAGAAGCCATAGTAGTTCCAAGGGCTGCTAGACTCCCGAATCAGCTTTCTATCTAGTAGCTGATTGATTTCCTTTTCGCAGAGATGTCTGTATTCTTTACTCATGGGTATAGCTCTGGATTTGCATGGCATGCCTTTATATCCTTCTTTATAAGGCAGTTCTATACAGTGCTGCTTACGGTGCCAGAAAGCATTAGGTTCTTCTGAGCAGCATGTGTCTTCAAATTTTTTTTGTAATTCAGAGATTTGTCTCTGAATTCCTGGAGAACTCAACTGGTCTTCAATATGTATAAGACTTTTGTGATCTTTGAGTTCTAACAATATATTTTCTGCTTTTTGAAGTTCTTGCATCGCCTGCACCATAGTAGAAACTCGAGGATTAGAAATATAAGGCAATTCTATCCTTTTCCCCTTTTTATCAGATGTTGGCACAGTGATGAAACATCCCACTTTATTATTTTTCAATCTTAAGGATCCATGGGGTTCAACTGTTGCTAAAAATACATTCCCTAAAATGAAGTCAACTGGAATATCGCCTACTGCTAATTTGGGTTTAATGCAGTGGGAATCAAAGCATACAACAGCTTTGGGAACTTCATACTAGGCTATTGTCTAGATAAGGGTATAGTTAATGGCATTTATTGAGTGGCTAAATTTGAAAATCTAAGGCAACAACGTGTAATATTATTCACGTACATGTACTGTACTTCAACGTACATTTTAGTGTACTGTCCAATCTTACACAGGTGACGTAAGAATTTCAGAAGTTTTACGGGTCTTACGGAGCAACGTTTTGCTTAGAGTTTCAGAAGTTTTGGGTTTTACGGAGCCGGATTTTTGGTGGCAGACTTTCCCATCGACATTCGTTCAGTGATTGCAAAGATCGTGTCAATCTGTGTTTTATTTTGGAATAGTGGTTTAGATTTATAATTGTACATGTATATAAACTCAACGGGTTATTTATAGAATAATTTTGAATAAATTTTCAAATTTTTTTTGAAGTAATTTTATTTTTAAGCTTAGAAGTATTTTATTTTTATTCATTTTTAAAAAAAAGATACAATAAGATATATCAGTTTGGTGGTTTCAATATTTTTGGTGATAGGAAACCGAATCTGTTGGTTACATGATGGGGTGGTATGCCATCCAAAAAGATAGAGTCTTAAGTCTTTTAAATCGGGCAAACATGGTCTGAAAATTCACACTTACAAAGTCTTTACCATCTTGCTTATCATATCTACTAAACATTTGAAGTGTCGGTCCTGAGTTGAAGTGCCAGCTTGCTCCATTGGCTTGGGGATGCAGTCTAGCCGACCATCCTGCTTCCTTAATTGAAACTTAAGCTTATCAAATTCCATCCTATAGTCTAGAAAGTCCTGGGTGAGAGCCACGAAGCTCATTGATATTTGTTCAAGAACTTTTTAGAGAATGCTTTTCATAGACCAGTAGAGGAACAGGGTCTGTCTGAATTGAGTGAGCCTCCCTCTGGTTTGGCTCGGGTCTGGAATTATATCTTTCCACTCCTCGGTGGCCATCTCCATCTTCACCTGTTTGTTAATGTCAACCTCCCAATTTTCTATAAGTTGTTGGATCTCTTCTGAGGTATTTTCATGGTACGTCATTTCTGCCTCTTGAATTATGTCGATGGCTGACCTGCGCCCTCTAGGCTTGCTCTGGGGGGAGCTGGGTTGTCCATAGATTGTCTTCCCCTTGTCTCTTCTACCACAACCGCGACTAGCAGGGCTCTTGGAACGCCCACGAGTAGTGAGACTCCTGGAGCGAGCTAACCCACGAGCCATCCTACCATTCTATGTCACGTAACATGTCCATCGAATCATGCAGAGGCGTAATTCCTTATAGTTTAAACATTCATTAAACCAAAGCTAACATCCAAAAATTGTCCCATATTTGGCATCATGTGACTCTGACTCAAGTCAACCTTACCCAAACACCACGATCTCGACCCCTGCTCTTCCTCTCCCACCCACAGACTTCTATGCACACTAGCACCCCAACGCTTACTCCCTAACCTAGCTTCTATATCCTTCTTGGCCCTAGGGGTAACAAAGGATGTGTCGAGGGATTCAACATTGGACTGCAGAGAATTAACTCCCCCCATCTCCCCAAGCACAAAGTCATTAGGGCCTAGATGGAGGACGAATTTTCGATTCATTAGTTTCTCCTCCTATATGGACTGCTCTCTGGTCCTATTCACATACAAGCTTTCCCTACACCTCCCAGGTCTAGCCTAGAGGTATCCCTTACACATATGACCCCAGTAATGCAGCATGCAGTGCCCACCCATCAAACCTACCACAAACGAGAAAGCGAGACCCATTGAAATTTGGTCCTTCCCCCTAACAACATCTTCATTTTCTCTCCCTCCTCTAACCCATAGGAGCTTGTACCAGTCCCTTCTACTCCCGTGTCGATCATTACCAACACAAAAAACCTCCAAATTGATAACCATGGCGTGCATAGAGAGGTTAGAGCGACATATATACCTGGGATTTGCAGAGGAGGTCACGCATTGGAGGTCTCTAGTGCCACAATCACGCCTGCAGCCAAACTTGCCTTCACAATGAGACCCCACACTTGTCTCCTCATGGTTTTAATGCTCCTGTGCGAGGCAACTTTCCGCCACCTTATTTGTGCTTGCATGCACAGATACTGCCTACCACCCTTGCCACTCATGCGAACGGTGGTGGTAATCATCCTCAATATACCTATCATTAATTCTAACGGGAGGTCAGATCCTCCACATAACATCGTGATCGTTTTTTTTTAAAGTAATTATCAATATATAAGATTTAAGTTAATTTTTAAAGTAGTTAGTTACATGATTTTTATATATGTATGTATGTATATATATATGTTTAAGAGATTTTTAGAATTTTAATTAAATTATTAATATTAAGTGGATGGTACTAATTTAACTTTTATTAAATATTAAGTAAATACAATAAATATTTAATTTAAAAAAAATATCATGTGCACAAGTGTTATTAAACTTTTATTTGAAATGGTTGTTTTACTAATTTTTGCATACACACATATATATCACACTAGTAAATTAGTTAATTTTATAATTAATAGTAATAATAAACTCATGAGATTTTGAAGTCAGATTGAATTGTGGTGTAGTTTTATTTAAAAGTGTTGTTTTACTATTTTTTGCTTCTGGATCTCTTTATATATATATATATATATATATATATATATATATATATATATATATATATATATATATATTAAACACTAGTAAATTAATTACTTTTATAATTAATAGTAATAATAAATTTATGAGATTTGGAATTAAGATTAAATTGGGGTAGTTTTAAGATTGTCTTTGTGAAAAGGAGATTGGTTCAAATTGCTTAAGAGTTAGTTAATAAAGAAAAATAATAATAATTTAAAATAAAACTATAAGTATTTCTATTTTAAAATAAGATGTATATCATTTTAATTTAATTATTAATAATTATTAGATTGACAATAAGATTTCACTTAAAATATTTTAGAAGATTCATAATAGTGATCACATATCAAAAATTAAGATTTATATTCTTTTTAATTATTATCTTTAGATGAACCTTAAACTAGCATTTGCACGCGTGTGCAAAGGGTAAGCTAGAGGCCTGATGTGTTCGAATGGGAGGTGCATTAAATGAGAAAGTTGACAGATGACCAATTTTGATTGGTTGGACGAATAACCAAATGGCAAAATCTAATTGGTTGGAAGAGTGATAGAGAAAGTTTCTCATTAGCTCGAGTGAACAGTGTTTGCCCACTCAAAGTCAACAAAGATAACGCCTCCCGCATAATTACATTGACTAAAAATTAAACAAAATATTTACAAAATTCACATATAAAACCAAAAATAATTTATTTTTTAATCTATATATATATATATATATATATATATATATATATATATATATATATAAAATTCTGATTAGTTCTGTATACCCAAGTCTTATGTAATTATTTTGGGGGGCCCACAGGTGAATTTGCAGTACCGGATCGGATCGTGCTTCTAATGCTGACACTAACAGTGCCAACCTGACGCAGTTTTTTTTTTTTTTTTTTGCTGTAATTCAGTAAAATAAAATTTAAAAAATGAGGTATTTGGTGTGTTTGAATTGTATTTTTGATAGTGAAAATAGATCTAACACTATTAAAAAAATTCAAGACACTCAAAATATGAAATTTAACAACTATAAACAAGCTTCTGATAAAATCTTTACCAAATTTTTTCAAAATATTTGAGAGATTCTGAATCATTCTATTACTTTTTTTTAAGACTACGCTTATAGTTTGACAGATCCGTTAAATTAAATATGCAAGACTTGTCCATTCGTTTAATCTCAAAACGACTGCAGAAATGCTGATACAGGTCAGTGTATTTCATGGTGAGGTGACATTTCCTTTCACGCTATGACGCGATATTGTTAGTCATATTCTGTTGCAGTACTATAACAACACTGACATTGAAACTATAGAGTCGTTCATGCAATATTAGGTTTGTTTTGGGTGTGTCAATAGACTGAATTGTTCATTTTATGAAATAAATTGCTATTAATGGATTTAAGGATTTTATACATATAGGTGTAAACAAAAAGTTTATAATACTGAACGGAAATTTATATTACTATAGAAAATATTAAAATTTGAAATTATATTAAAGTGTTATTAAATTAATTATTTTGTAAATATATGGTTAAACATTTTATAATTAATATTTTTAAAATTTGTACAATCCAGTATATTGAAAAAGCAAAATTATTTTTATTTCCTAAATCTTATGATTAAATACATTTAAAAAAATAATTTTACTTCAAAAAAGTTACATTTAAATAAATTATAACATAACATGTTTAAAATAGAAAGTATAATAAGATTTTAACAAAATCCTTGTAGCAGTCTTAATTTGAGTATCATTTCTACATATAGAATAAGCCTCTATAAGTGACTATCTTTTTCACTACATATAATATTAAAATAACTCTAACATAAGTGACTCTCCCTTTCACTAATATAATATTAAAATAAGAGCTTTTAAAAATAATATGATTATATTTGTACATTATAATAACATCTAGATGTTCCAACTTAGACATTTTTGTGACTATGCAAGACACTTGGTTTTACCACATTAAATACAAGTATAAAAATGTTTTACTTTCAACAACATAATAATTTTACATTATGATTGTCCCACTTTAAAAACTTTGTGATTTTGTACAATAAATTGGTCAAAAACAAATTAGCTATGAAACAACAAACTTAAAAAAGATGCTTCACTAAAGGTGAATACAATCAAAGTAGGCTTATAATTTTCCCATTATTATGATTAGCACCGAATTCTAGCTATGCAACTTTGTTAATAATTATGAAATAGACTGAGTAGTAGTCACATAGCAAAGTTGAGATTTATCCAAAATTTGGTGCATCTTTATGGTTAAAAATATTGTTAGTTTTTTTTTTAATTGTATATATGTTTAAGTAATATATAAATTCTTTTTTAATAATAATACTAATAAAGTTATAGTTTAACAATTTTTAATAATTTTTTTTCAATCTTCACAATGTAAGATGATCAACTAAATGTTTGATGATTAATGATGTTACCATAGTTAATTATTATATTAAATTGTATATTTTTTAAATGACGGTTAAATTTAGCCTCTTAGATTTGTTTCCTTATTTCAATATGTTTAGTGTTGGCTATTCTTCTATTATGTGGTGATTGGCTATTTCAAGGTAGCATATTATCTTTTCTTATTTCAATATGTTTAGTGTTGTCTACTTGTATTAAATTTCTTGCTCTATTTTATGAAGATTAAGAATTATGTTTTGTGATGATTGAAGATTTAAAGATAACATATTCTATGTTTCTTTAGAAAAATTTTTGTTCTTTATTGTGTGAAATAAACCCTTTTATTATTACACATTTTCATTTCTCTTAAAATCTTTGAAATCTTTTTTTTTCCCTTAATTAATTGTAACTTCAACAAAACAAAGTTCTCCCAACGAAGTCCTTGTCCTCATTCTTCATACAAATCCGCACCTTTTGTTTCATGTTAACCTATTCAGTAATATATTAAAAATGCAGTACATTTGGAGAAATTAGGCTCAAAATGTTTCTATTATTCGCTCCTATGTATGAATGAAGAACTCAAATATTCAAAATATTATCAGTTTAATAAACTATTAATCTTTTGCAATTGTATCATCGCTATTAATCTAAAATATATACAACTTTATACAATATAACCATGAACATGTATATGCTGAACAATCCCTTCCTCGTGACAGTATAATATACTGACATACTACATGTAGAACTTAGACCCACTTATTGGCATTAGCCAAGAAATAAATCCTCAAATGGTAACATTACATTTTCTGGTTTGCAAACTTGAACTGCCCATTAGCCAAGAAATAAATCTTCGAAATTTGTTACAGAAGATGGATGGTTTTTAACGTTATTATACTACATTGTGAATTGTATAATATGCAACCCAAACAAGTTGGATGGCCTCAAAACGATCAAAGAACTTCGCCCGAAATTAGGCTCAAAATGTTTCTGTTATGCACTCAATGAAGAACACAAGAATTTCGAATATGTTACATAACACTCTTTAAAATGATTGTCTTTTAACAAATGAAATTGTTTTTAGAGCGATTTTTTGGAGTTTTAGATGGGGGAATTCGGTGAAAAAAAATTGAGATCTTGATTTATGTTATTTAAACTGGTTTTTTCACTGTATATATGGATTCAACACTCTAAAAAATTCTTAGGACACTTCCATTGTGCAAAATTATCTATCAAAACTTCTATTTTCAATAAATTTCTACTAAAATTTAAAAAAAATTATACACAAAAAAACCAGCATAAAAAACTTCAAAAAATCACACTATAGACTACTCGCTAACCAACTATTATCAGTTTACTAAACTATTAATCTTCTGCAATTATATCATCGTACTAATCTATGACTTTTTTATTTGTTCGAAAATATATACAACCATGAACATGTATATGCTGAACAATCCCTTCCTCGTGAGAGTATAATATACTTACATACTACATGCATAAGCATTTGTACACATTAATCGATAATCATGCGGGCATAAATTCAATTCGTACTTGTAATAGTTGATCATTTATACTGAAAAAAAGACGGTTGTAAATGTTAATGGATAAGCATATAAATTTGTATAATAATTAATTTGTATGATGTATCACCGAGTTTCCTTATAATAAATTTTTTCTTTATATTCCTTGCTTCTTCTGGAAAATTTATTGCTCTTTGTTGTGTGAGACTGTGAGTAAATCTTTTTATCATTGCCACATTTTCATTTCCCTGACAAATTTTAGGTTGGTTGACCAAATTCTCTACTCGCTGATTTTCCTGTAATATGCTTTAAAGTTTAAGCATAATGAACTTCATTTTTCTGGTTGTTTATATGTTTTCTGTTTTATGATTTGGGCTTTATAGCACTTAGGTGTTGGAGACCTTGGGTTCCATTTTGTAATAGTTTGTTTATTTTTTTTTAAGGGTGAATTGTTTGAAAGTTTATAAGACATGCCTATATTTTTAAAGAGTAAACTATTCAAAAGTTTATAAAATATAAATATAAATTAAACAACTTCAAAATTCATATAATTATATATTCAATATTTTATTATTTATCTTTATTATAATTTATTTTCCTAATTTATATATATATATATACACCTTTTATTTGTATTTATTTTATTTAGATTTTTTTTAACATTTTATATATATATATATATATATATATATATATATATATATATATATATATATATAATAATAATAATAATTGAAATAAAATTATTATAATTAAATAAATTAAAATTATATAATATATTATTATACTTAAATAATATATTAAAAATAGAATTAATAGGATTTCATCATGTGGAAGTACTATATTAAATAGTTGAAGAAAATATAAATATAAAACACTTTTTTTTAAATCATAATTAAAAATAAATAATAAATGTTATAAATCAAATTTAAAAATAATTATTAATAATAATGGTTATTCTATTTATAATTATACCCCATATCCTATTCATAATTGTAATTGTAATTTTGTCATTAAGAATAGTGATATCTCTTTAACCCTTAATTATAATTTTCTTTCTATTTCCTCCTATATTCGAGACATATCTAAGTCATCTTCCCCCTCCCCTCTCAATCTATGCCATTCTTCCCCTCCTTCCTCTTCTCTTAATGCCAAAGTGGTTAACCTCTCATCGATTAAGGTTGATTCCCCCTCATTAAGCTTACTTGAGAAACGTTTTAACTTTGCTTTTGTCCCTCGCTCCATCCCCATCGAAGATATTATTTGCTCTATCAAATCTATCTCTCACTCCCTTCCCTCCCATTCAGCTAAAGAACTTCGCCAAGAATGTGGCCGTATTATTCGAAATTCAAAGCTCCCTAAGCCCAACCTCTCTTAAGAAGAATTTTTGGCCCTTCATTAGCTCAAATTCAATCCCAATATTCTTATTCTTAAAGCTAATAAAGGCAATGCCTTCATTATTATCAATTCTTCGGATTATCATCATAAGATGTCATATCTTCTTTCATCTTCGTCATACCACCCCTTTTCTTAAAATCCCCTCCAATCTATTACCAGCAAGGTAACCAAAGCCATTAAGGCCTCTTCCCCTGACCTCGTCATCCAGAAACTCCTTATCCCCCTAAACCATCTTACCCCTAGGATTTATGGTCAACCAAAAATTCACAAGCCTGATATCCCCCTT
Source organism: Pinus albicaulis (assembly GCA_034641835.2). NCBI lineage: Eukaryota > Viridiplantae > Streptophyta > Pinopsida > Pinales > Pinaceae > Pinus > Pinus albicaulis. The sequence goes on from CM076570.1 coordinate 1,382,420,141, forward strand.
AGACCCATTTTCAGTGCTGTAGGTGGCCCCACCCATGCCCTATCCAATTTTTTTTCCAAGAAGCTTCGCCCCTTTTCCAGTCATTCTTCCTCTGTCATTAAAGACTCTGCTGATTTTATCCAGAAAATCAAGACCCCCAAGCTTGAGAAGAATGACATCATGGTTATCTTTGATGTTGTTTCTTCATTCACCAAAATTCCTGTCCCTGAAGCCATTGACCTCATTTCCAAATTTGTCAGTTATGAAACTCTTAGCCTTATCAACCTTTGTCTTACCACCACCTTTTTCACCTTCAACGGTGCTTGTTACGAACAAACTGAGGACACAACCATGGGATATTCCCTCTCTCCCATTGTCGCTAGCATTTTTATGGAGCCTCAGTCTACTACCAAGTCCAAATATGCTATGAAAGGGCTAGAGTCGTTAGCATAGTTAGGGGTGTTTGTGGGCTACACTGAAAATACCCACAACTTCCATGTGTACTTGTCATCCCTTAGAATAACAGTTGTGTGAAGGGATGTAAAATTTGATGAGGAGGAAGCGATGCAGTGCTCTCTTGAGCGGGAGCTTTAGATCCCACTAGAATAGGAACTATTAGCTCCAAAGTAGGAACCTCAAAATTTATGGAGAAGGCACAAATTGAGGAGCAGAGAGTGGAGACAACCACTCAAGAAAAACCATCCAGAGAAGGCCCGAAAAGAACTAGGGAAGATGAGAGACTTGTGTAGGCTACAAGGGAGAATATGGGTGCTCCTTCAAATCAGTGCAGGCAAAGAAGGTCACCAGATCGGTACACTGGGCACATGGATCTAATGACTGAGCTTGTAGAGACTAATCCATCCTCTTGCGAGGAAGTAGTAGAGTAAACTTAAGGGTTGATGCAATAGTGGAGGAGTAGGAATCCATTGTAAAGAAAAATGTTTGGGAAGTGGTCCCAAGAGTAGAAGACAAATGAGTTGTAGGTTCGAGATGGGTCTTAAAGATAAATAATGTAGTAGATTAAAGCATAGAAAAGTACAAGGCCAGATTTGTGGCCAAGGGGTACTCTCAAGTTGAAGGGATTGACTATGAAGACACCTTTGCTCCTGTAGAAAGGTACTCATCCATGAGATCGATTCTTTCTCTTGTTGTGTAGATGGGGTGGAAGATCCACCAGATGGATGTGAAAACAACATTCCTCAATAGATTTATTGAGGAGGAGGTGCACATCAAGCAACCTGCAGGGTTTGAGACTTTTGATTGAGAGTCTCATGTGTGTAGACACAAGCAAGAGTTGTATGGTCTAAAGGAAGCACCTCGTGCTTGGTACAATATTATCAATAAATATCTCACCAATTTGGGCTTCACCAAAAGTGAAGCTAATTCAAACCTCTATCATATTTTGGTAAAAGGTAAATTGTTGATTATTGTCTTATATGTTGATGATTTGATTTTAACTAGTGATGAACAATTGATCACATGTTGCAAGGAGGACCTTGCATGAGATTTTTAAATGAAGGACATGGGTCTCATGCACTACTTCCTCAAATTGAAAACGTGGCAAACAAATCAAGAATTGTTTGTCTCTCGTGGAAAGTATGCCAATGAGATACTTCATAGGTTCTACATGGGGATTTTCAAACCCATGGAGACTCCTCTAGCGACCAACTGGAGGAAAGAGGATGCCACTTCAAGTGAGGAAGTGGTTGCTACTGTTTAACGACAGTTGGTGGGTTCACAAATGTATCTTGCGAACACATGACCAGATATGTGCTATGCATTCAACTTATTTAGACAAAACATGGTTTGGTCAACCAAATTATTTTGGAGTGCAGCTAATCATGTTCTATGATACCTCAGAGGCACTACCTAGTTTGGAGTATGCTACATATGGACAAAGGGAGTGTAGTTGTGTGGCTTCACAGATGAAAATTGGACAAGGAGTACCTGAAACTAAAAGAGTAAATCATGTGGAATTTTCAGTGTTGGGACTGTAACAGTTTTTTGGTACATCAGGAAGTGAAGATCTATGGCACTTAGTTAGACATAAGAATAATATATGGCTTACAATCAAGCAACATGTGAGGCGATCTAGATGAGACATATACTTGTAGGATTGTTTGGTCAGATGATGGATCGAACTGTGATCTATATTGATAATCAAAGTTGCATCAATATCTCTCTGATAATCTTATTTTTCATGATCAATCCAAGCATATACATATCTGGTATCACCATTTACGAGATTGTGTGTAGAGGTGGATCATGTTGTTGTTGGACATTCTGATAGAGGAACAAGATATTTATATTTTGACAAAGGCCCTGTCAAGAGGGAAGTTCGACTTCCACAAGTGCAGGATAGGGGTGGTTGATAATCCCTTTCTTGCTGAGAGGGAGTGTTGAAAAATGGAGCAAGAAATTCTCAATTTGATTTTTCCTTGATTAATTGAAAAAAAATTGATTTTTCACAACCACAAACAACCTGGATGATTAAATAACTTAAGTGACATGGCATGTGTCACCCAGTTTACTCATTAAATTCAAGTTGGAGAAGTTAGAGTTCAGTTAAGCATGTGTGATTTCTAATTTGTAGCAATCAAGGTCAATTATTTAAGGTTGTTTTAAGTTAAACTAGTTCCAGTTGTTGGAAGAACTAGTGGAGGATCAAGTTGTGTAGTGAGACTTCAGTCAAACTTAGTGATCATTTAGATAAATAATCAATCAACCCAAAATAGCTAGGGCATGTAGAGAATTTGAGTTACCCAGTAGAGATGGATATTCCAAGGCAATGCAACATCAATTGTAGATTAGTTTTGAGTGTACAAGTGGTGCATGTAGTGAGATGATCATCATAAAGGAATTGTGCAATAAATTTGAGAAATTTCCTAAATAATAAGGGCCCAATTCCTCAAGGAACAATGCAAGGAAATATGATCTCAAGCCAAGGCATAAATATACTAAGTCTCGCTTAGAGGCCTTCAGTGAGGAGAGAGATAGGTTGTGCACTTGCAGGGTGAGCTTAGTTAAGCAAAGAAATTGTAATACATTTCTCTTCATTTGATTAATGCGAGAGGCAATGGTGTTTTTAGAATATTGCTTTCCCGAGATAAAAATACTTGTTGCATATGTGTTATTTCTTCGTTCATGTCTGAAATTTTTGTTCTAAATTGTACATTAATGTCCGCAAAGTAGTAGAGTATGTTTGTGTCTTGTGATTTTGATTAAAACTTCATGATTAATTTTAAATCTACAACAAAAATTCTACATAAATTGATTTGGTAAGCAAGCTTGGGTTTAAATTTGATGATCATCCTAGCCCATATTTGCTATTAAACAATGCTATTAAACAAAAAGTGACCACCTTGATAAAATTTATCAAATTATCACAATATAACTTTGTACTACAGGTTTTCCACATTAAACCCCAGTTTCATATCATCAACCCATGAAAATGAGGGTATCCTCCTTCCCATGTTTATATTCTTCCTATATATTCTATATAATCAAAACTATTGTGGGTTGGATTTCAGTGGTTGTGATTCGTGAAATGATGCAAAGACTATTTATATTCTAGGTGAGGTTTCATACTATTATGTGTTCATTGTGCTGGAAATGTTCTTTAGGCTACATTATATGAACAAATGCCCAAATCTCTGTGCCTTTTATGTTAATACTATCACTGGGATATCAGATTCTGGTCCTCTCCCTTATGGAGTTACACATGTTCCTCATACAATGTGGTCAAAGAAAAAATTTTTGTGGGAAATCCCTAACATTTTGGATTAGAAACACTAATTTTGTCTCATCTCTAAAGGAGTCTATTGGGATGCAAGGGGGAATAACCATACTATTTAAGTGTCTGCACTTTTCTAGAAAGATCCTACAATACTTTGCATTGATAAAAGACTATAACATTACAAAAAAATAAACTCTTATTTTGAATTCAAGGTTAAGTGGGGGTGCTCCTAGTGCTAAGAGATCAAATGACACTCTAGTTTCCTTTAAGTTTATAGTTAAATGAAATTTTATAACTCCTGCAAACTTTGGACAAAATATTTCAGGACCCTACATCGTGGACAAAATGGAGCAAGCTCCATCTATGGAGATAAATCTCTCAAAAAATTCTTCCTTATTTTTTATTTTTTAGACAAAATTCATCATTCGTAGATTCAACAACTACTGGCCTAAACCAAATTACCTTTTTTCAATGGGTGTTCACCTCTTGGACACCATGATGTGACAAATTTTTATGTTCTAAAGGATTTTTCATAGTCCAATTTGAAACACAAAAGGATCTAGATTTTATTCAAAACGAAGGACGATGGTTTTGGGGTAGGTCTAGCTTATCCATTATTTCCCAGTTTTGTTGCCACATTTATGGTGGTTACAACTATGCTAGTATGGTTCAGACTTCCTAACCTCCCTCTCCTATTTTGGAATCACAAAGTTATAGACGACATTGCAAATACACTTGACAAATTTAAAAAATGGATCTAGAGAGAACAAAGAATGACCTCTTCACCTTTGCTAGAATCTATGTGGAGATAGATCTAAGCAGGAAGGTACCAGATCAGATAACCTTGGAACATGGAGAGTTTCAATGGTCCTAAGTTTTAGATTATGAGAACACGACATTCTAGTGTGATGTATGTTTTCATATAGGTAACCTGGAAAATACATATACATTGGCTAAGAAGACTACAAAAAAGAAAAAAGGACAAGTAAAATGGACAAAATGATGGCATTTCTTCAAGATCTCCCCCTTCTAATGTTGAAGAGGAAGAAAACAAAAAGACCAAATAGATTCAACAAGAGGTAAAAATGGATGTGGAAATTGCGGCACAATTGGGGGTCGAGGCACAGATCCAGATAAGTGTTGTACCAGACTACTATCAAACATCACCAACACATCAAATAAATAAGATTGATAATAAGGATGAGGCATTAGGCATCAAATGTATCCATATATCAAAAAGCTCAAATTCAAATAGAGAGAATCCTTCCAAGATTTTTATGGCTTCCTTGGCCATGGTTCCATTGGACCCAAATGCAAAATAATGACTTTATGTCCCAAAAAAAACACATGTTTCAATTATTTAATCTTCCCCTTAAATATTTCAGTTATTTACACCTTTTCATAGCATATAGTACACTTTCTAAATACTTTTAAAAATATGTAGTGGTAATTTTTTTGAAAAAAAAATGAGTAGATTCTTATAAATACACATGTTATATATGTCTATGTACGAAATATATTTTCCGTTCAGCGTAAATGAAAATACAAATTATTTTTGTCAAGAAAAGAAATATTTTATAGGTCCCGTAGATATATTCATACTAATGAAGATATTTACTCGTGACTTTCACTGAACAATATTTACAAGGTGTGAGCAACATCTCTAAATATCATATAGAAATATTTTAATGCAATTAAAAGATTATAAAAATATTCTAGGCCTAATCATAGGGTTGTAATTACGTCCCACTTTTTGTGAATAGTCGCACTAATCACTGTAAAAACTAGGCTATCGTTACCATTTGACTTTCCCTTTAAAATAAGGCCGTGAAAACACTCTCATTTTAAACTATATGGTATGAAATTATTAATTTGGAGGAGATTTAATTATATGACATGAAATTATTCATTTACTTTATTTTATATTACCTTTAAAATGACATTTCATTTTTTTTTTTGAAATTTGGATTAACGTTTATCGCAATAAAATTGGAGATAGACTGAGTCGTTTCATAAAACATTTATGCATGCACCATGGTTATACTAGGAAGATTCATTTTCAGTGTCACATTCACTCAACAACAAACAAAAAAAAAATAAAAAATTAAACTCAAGTAATAATAACATTACCCTTCGTCCTAAAAAAACAGGAAGTAAACTTTTTGTATCAACAATACACAACCTTCAGTTCGGATTCATAAGCTACATCGATTACAAATCATAACTTACAAAGTAAACCTTGTTATTATATGAAATATCAAATCTTAATGGTATACTAACGTCGAACAAAACATACACTGGTTACAAGGTTTGCATGATTGTTTAATTGCCAACACTATAGACTTATATGATCGTATCATCCCCTTGTACCACTAACCCTTGTGCATTTACGCCTCGACGCGATCGCCTTAACTCTGTGCTACGTCCACACCCGTATTGGGTTTCTTCCACGTGATCAACCCAATGCTTTTTGTGCGAGGTGGCATGCGTTCCGCAGGTGATCTTTAAGGTTGCTTACCCTCGGATCTCTCGGGATAAGCATTGGCGCCATTTGGCATGTGTCATTCATTGTTTCTGTCCATAGCAGATCCCGTCACCTCCGGTAGTTTGATACTCCCGCCAGACTTGGCGGTGCCATTCTCATTGTTGCACTCATGGCTTTCTTCTGCAGCGCTCCGACTTGGAGCTCTCTGGTAACCTGTTCGGCGTTCAAAGTCTCCAAGAATTCTCAGTTACAACTGAAGTTTGTGCCTAGCAAGTTACGCCCTGGAGTTTATTAAACCCGCTCACGGTAACAGGTAACAACCCAGGTTTTACTAGATTCCATCTCTTCGCAAATGATCTGTTCTTCCTTCTGCTATTAGGGAACTATGTTTTCATTTCTCTTTTGTTTAGCTGGCTAATAGTTTTACTGGTGTACGCTTCCTCTGCAGGGTTTCCACGCATAGTCACCCTGTCGTCGCTTCATCCAGTTGATAGAACCTTTCCATAGCGGTACCCTCATCACTCAGAATGATGGTAAGGTCCGTTCCATTCCTGTTGTTTCCATTCATGCCCGGAGGAGTTCTTCTTTCCTACTTCAGTTTAAATCGGTTTATCTAAACCCTACCTCTGTGTTATCGTTTCAGGTAAAGGATAGGTTCAAAATCTTTTGTCAGGTATTCGCCTTCTCAGAGATTATCGTTGTCGGTTTACTAATGGGGTATTTTCCCATTCTTCTTTGGGCACAAGAGTTCTTAATCGATATGTTTTCTTTGCAGGTACGCCATATCTCAATCCTCTCCTTAGGTTATTGTTTTTCTGGAGTGGCGAAATCCTGTGAAGTGTGTCTAACAGATGGTGCCCCTAATGCACAGGTATTTAACCCGTTCAGGGTGCTACCCTCCTCAATCTGTCCAACGGGTTTTCACTTTCGCTTTTGTTTCGAGCCCTGGTTGGGTAAAGCCTGGCACGGCTCGAACCGTGGGGTTACTCTTTTCTTGGCTTGTTCTGATTTACCCCAAAAGAAGACCGAGGGCGTCTGGGGTTCAATCCATATTTGTTATTAGATACTTTTGATATATCACAGCTATAACTCTTAGCTATTTCTCTTCTAATTTGTAATATGACTCGGGGTTACTTCCCGTCCAGGCTATTATGAAAGTTATGCATAATACACAGTTTCGAATGGTTGCATGTGCTTGTAAGCGGGTCGGCTTTTGCAAGCTCTTCCGTTTCTTTTGATAATGGATATTTTATAACTTGAACATTTGCTTGAATAACCTCTCTGGTTTACTATAGTAGACTCCCTTACATCTATAAGTTATAATGCATGCAACTTCTCAATTCGGCTTACGTTTTGCTATGGAATTTCTTCTTACGGTTCCAGTTTGTTTTTCAGTTAAGTTCTGCAATAACCCTTGTTTAACAGGATTTCTCCTTCTACTGTTAACTTATGAATAAAGATTTGGTTTACAGTTTTCTTTTCCTTTCCTGTGAAGCTGGAATGTTTATGGCCGCGCTTCTCTCGTCTTGTGAAGTTGAGTTTAGCAGTCTAATAATCTTTGTTTATAAGCATTTCTTCTGTTAACCCTTATGTCGGAGAAAGAGGGTTTCGATGCTGTTTCTACTTGTCTAGAATCGTTGTTACTAAAGCTTATTTTCTTTCTTTACAGATATTTCATTCAGATGTTACATAAACAGTTTTGGAATATTTCATGTGTATTTCCTCTGCATCAAATGTTTCGATGGTTATATTTGACAAATAAATAGTTTGCCGATATCTATTTAAGCCTACAGTAAGTCTTTATAAGTTTACTGTTTAGGAAGATTGAATATATGGTATGTGCATAAGAAATCCTTCGTAAATCTGCTTTGAGTAAACACAGATCTTTACATAACAATCTGGTCTTGTTAATAATAACAGAGAACCGATACATCGCTTTCATCTACAGGTATTTTAATTCATTTTTCTATTTCATGTTGAATTCTAAATGACTATTGTTATGTATTGACCTACCAGGGTTTACTCAAAGAACATTAGTACTGCTATAGTAAACACATACACGTATACCTCTATTAATAATAAAGCTCTAAGCCTTACTTATCAGTCTGTCTACTTATCTTTAAAGAACACCTACAGACACTTCTGAATTACAAACTCACAAAATATACTTATCTGTTTAGAGAAATCCTTCTTTCTAGCTGATGTCCTCCCAACCTTCAAGGGAGGCGATGACGTCCTCCACTTGCCCCCACGCTCCAGAAATCTGGTCGATGCCACGGGATATCAGTGGAGATACCTCTGCTGTGACCTCTGGACGGCCAATCCAGTCACCAGAAGTGAAGTTCGATCATTCCATGGAGTTTGGTAGCAATTTTTCCACTGGATCCTTCCAGCTCAAGAAAAATGCTTTCCCCCTTTCTTCCAAGAATTTCAGAACCTTCACTCCTTTCCAAGATTCACTTTTTATCCTCAAGGGGTGAATAACTGTATCTCCTAACTGCCCAACCACCTCCCATTCTAGAAAACTTTTACCATCAGCTTTTTTAGAAAAGATTTCCTTTTTATTTTCAAACCCTCTTTAATAAAATTTCATAACATAATTAATTCCATGTTTTTAATTCAAAATAATATCTCTAATCTTTTTCAACAGTAAAAATAGTAATTGTCTTTTTAACCAGTACCTACTAGTTAATTTTTCTTTTAACTAGACTGTTACATCTTCCCCCCCTAAGGGTGACACCGTCCTCGGTGTTTTTCAGCTCATAACTGTGAAAAGTTCTGGATATGCCTCCTGCATGAATTTTTCATCCTCCCAAGTAGCCTCGTCTGGTCCAAAGTGCTTCCATTGCACTTTCACCTGGACAACTACTCTTTTGCGGAGTTCTATTTCTCTTCGATCAAGTATACGTAGCGGCTCGACCAGAAACTCTCCGTCCGGTTCTACCTGAAAAACAAGTGTTCTCAGTTAGTACTTTATATAATCATCAAATATATATATGTATATATATATCTTTTCTTTTACCTGAACATTCTGCCAATAAATTACATGTTTCTCATCATGCACGTATCGCTTTAACAACGATACATGAAATACATTATGCACTTTAATATGACTAGGCAGCGCCAGTCTGTAAGCTACTGGCCCCACCCTTTCCAGAATTTGGAAGGGTCCACAGTAACGAGGGGCTAACTTGGCGCAAGAAGTCCATCTTAAAGTACTTCTTTTAGGCTTAATCCTGACATACACATGGTCACCCACTTCGAATTCGCGATAAGATCTTTTCTTATCTGCAAAGACCTTTTGTCGATCCTGAGCGGCTTTCAAATTCTGTCTTATTCTTTTTACTTCCGCTTCTAACTCAGCCAACATTTCTGGCCCCAACATTAATTTTGTCTCCGTACTACTCCAGTTAATTGGTGTGCGACACTGTCGTCCATATAACGCTTTGAAGGGACTCATTTTCAGAGACTCCTGATATCCATTGTTATATGCAAACTCCACTAGGTGCAGGTAATCCTCCCACTTAGTTGGTTGCCGCATCACATACATACGCAGCATATCCTCCAAAACTTGGTTTACCCTTTCTGTCTGCCCATCCGTCTGAGAATGATATGCAGTGCTGAAGTGTATTTGAGTACCTAAACCCGAAAACAGGGTTTTCCAAAATGCGGAGGTGAATTTAACATCCCGATCTGAAATCACAGTCTTGGGTATACCATGCAACCTGAAAATTTCTCTCATAAATATGTCTGCAATCTGCACCGTCTTATAAGTGAATTGCACAGGTATGAAATGGGTAGATTTACTTAATCTGTCCACTACCACCATTATTGAATCATTCTGTTTCCTTGTCCGAGGTAAACTTGTGATGAAGTCTAAAGAGATCACCTCCCATTTCCATTCAGGAATGGGTATGGGTTGTAGCAGTCCCGCTGGGTGCCGATGCTCTGCTTTAACTTGCTGGCATTCTAAGCACTTGCTTAAATATTCTGCAATGTCTCTGCGCATACCTGGCCAGTAATATATCTTTCTAATTGCCGAAAGCATCTTTTGATAGCCGAGATGGCCAGCATAATTGCTGCGATGGTACTCATCTAAAATTAACTCCTTGAGACTTGCACGGTTAGGAACAAAAGTTCTTCTGCGAAAAGTTAACATTTGTTCTTTATTGCTTCCATACTCAGATGGCTTACCTTGCTCCTCGTCTGCTTCCATCTGCTGCCATAGAAACTTGTATTCTGGATCCTTTCGTGCTTCTTCTCTCAAATGCTCTGACAGCTGGCTTACCGGTTGGCTAAAGTACATTGCATAAATCCCATGCAATTTCCTGCTCAGGGCATCTGCAACTCAGTTTTCTTTCCCCTTAACATGTTGTATGTCCATGTCAAACTCACTTAAAAAGGCATTCCACCTTGCTTGCCTAGAGTTTAAATCCGCCTGCTTAAAATAGTTGGTCAAGCTGCTATGGTCGGTCTTAAGTACGAACCTTTTGCCCAGTAAATAATGCCTCCACATCCGGAGAGCATGCACAACGGCTGTGAGCTCTAGATCATAAGCTGCATACTTCTGTTCATGTTCTCTCAATTTCCTGGATTCATAGGCTATTACCCTGCCTTCTTGCGTTAACACTGCCCCAACTCCCTCCTTGCTGGCATCCGTACACACCACATAGTCTTTGCTGGGATCAGCAACTTTCAGCATTGGTGTTGTGGTTAAGAGCTGCTTCAGCATCTCAAAACTGTTCTGACATTCATCCGTCCATTTGAAAAGTTTTCCTTTCTTTTGTAAGGATGTAATAGGATAGGCAATCTTAGAAAACCCTTTGATGAACCTCCTGTAGTATCCGGCCAGACCCATAAACGATCTGATATCTGCTACATTCTGTGGTACTCTCCACTCCATGATGGTTTTAATCTTTTCGGGGTCCACTGCTATCCCTTCAGCTGTCACTACATGACCCAAGTACTGGATCTCTGATTTAAAGAAATCGCACTTGCTGAATTTAGCGTACAACTGATGCTTCCTCAATATTTCCAATACTATTCTCAGATGCTCCTTATGTTCCTCCTCGCTCTTTGAGTAGATCAAAATTTCATCTATGAAAACTAATACAAAGTGATCCAGAAACTGATGGAAAATGCCATTCATCAACCTCATAAAGGTTGCTGGTGCATTTGTCAATCCGAAAGGCAACACCACAAATTCATAATGCCCATACCTGGTGCGGAATGTTGTTTTGCAAACATCCACATCCTTGATTCGAATCTGATGATATCCAGATCTCACATCTATTTTGGAGAACACTTTGGCTCCCCTCACCTGATCGAATAAATCGTCGATTCTGGGTAGAGGATATTTGTTCTTAACTATCAACTTGTTGAGTTGTCGGTAGTCCATGCACATACGTAAGGTTCCATCCTTCTTTTTAACAAAGAGGACTGGTGCTCCCCAAGGTGACACACTTGGGCGGATATATCCCTTATCCAACAACTCCTGCAGCTGCATCTTTAATTCTGTTAATTCCGGTATACTCATTCTGTAAGGTGCTCTCGACACAGGGGAGGCTCCGGGTAGCAACTCGATAGTGAAGTCAATGTCTCTTTTTGGCGGCAACCCTGGAATGTTTTCTGGAAACACATCCAGGAATTCCTATACTATAGGAATTTCTTTTATGTCTGCTGCCTTTCCCTTAGATTCTGCATACCCTACTTGAATTGCATACATCTGACATCCTTTCCGGATACATTTGCTTAATTGAGATGCTGTTATGGGGCGTAACTGCATAGGATTTCTAATTCCTTTAATTTCCTTACGCTTACCATCTAGTGTTCTATAATAAATTGTCTTTTCCTTACAGTCCACCACAGTCCAGTGTTTTTCCAGCCAGTCCATTCCGAGTAGTACATCATACGAACCTAATGGTAGAACATTTAGATCTACTTGCAGTTGTTGTTCTGCAACTTCCAATATGCAATCAGCAATTTTTGCAGTCACTTTGCGCTTTGCCCCGGTGGCTAATTGAACTAACCAGGAATTTTTAAACCTCTGCTCTTTCAACTTACACATATCCACTAGTTTAGGACTTACATAGCTTAAACTAGCTCCAGGATCTACTAAAATCGAGACAAGTTTAGAAAGTATAGTACCTTCCAGTTCAATCATTGTGGGTTGATAGTCAGCCTGTCGATCCTCCAACGCTGCGTTTATACGTGGTATGTTCCGCGCCACGTCCCCCACTGTTGATGCTTCCTGCAAGTTTGCCACAAACTCATTCTTTTTCCGTTGTGGACAGTTCTTATAGTAATGTGCTTCCCCACAACCCCAACACTGTAGGGGAGGCTTAGAATTATGCCCTTGCTCTGGTTTGCTTGATGCTTCTGTGGGTTTTTCTTCAGCTGGCCACCTGATTCTTTGATGGTTCCTGTTAAACTGCTTACTACCAGCGTTCCGTCCTACCCCCTTAAAGTGATTTCTTTTACTGCTTTTAAAAGTAGGAGCACTCTTCTGATTTTTCTTGGGCTGCCAACCCTTACCACCATCCCCTTTGGTCTTAAACTGCTGGTAACACATGCGTGCTTTCCGGACAGCTTCATCCATCGTTTGGGGGTTAACAAACTCTATTCTTTCCCTCATGGAAGTAGGCAAACTACTCAGAAATCTCTGTACCTGGGCCTTTTCCTCTCTGAGATATGGTACATAGCGTAGCAGTGAAGTAAATTTTGTGACATATTCGTCCATAGTCATTTGACCCAGCCGAAGATCGTGGAATTCCTTAGCTTTATCATCATAGAATCTTTCTGTTAGATATTTATCCTTGAAATACTGCTGGAATGACTCCCAGGTAATGTCTCGCTCATCAATGCTGCGAACATTTTTAACCTCCTCCCACCACAGGGTGGCTTTCTCTCGCAGCTGATATATAGCCAATCGGGCTTTCAGATTGCTACTATATTCATACACCTGAAAATATTTATTGATGTTAATCAACCATGCTTCTGCTGCCTCCTCTGCCTCGCCATCAAACATTGGTGGCTTAATCTTGCGGAACTCCCCCTGCAGCTCCACCTTCTGCCTCTTATGATCCTGTTGATTAGACAGATTTTCTGATTCTGCTTCATTGTTGTTACAGTTTTTGCTCCTGTGAGAATAACTCTTTTCAGTCTTTCCAGTGGTGTTATTTCTGGTTTGCTGGTCCTCTGCTTCTGTTGATAGTTCTTTTTCCACACTGGGTTGTCGCATTTCCTGATTTTGTTTATCTGATATACTTTTCAGGGTCTTTTCCTGGTCTTGCAACATTTTCTCATTGTCCTTCCGAACTTTCATCATTTCCTCCTGTAACTGTTGTACAGTGTTTAGCAGGAAAATAGTTTGTTGTTGCTGTTCTTCCAGCAATTTGCTCGTTTTTTGATGCTGTTCCACAGTTAATTGGACCCACATCTCTGGGTCCATAACTGTTGGACCTTGAGTCTCGTTTGGTTGTGATTGAGACGCTATATCTTCCCTCATATTCTTTCCTCTTCTCAGTGCACTAATACACACATAGCTTTGTTAGTAGACCTTTAGGTGCCAGTGTAGTAACCGACTCTGATACCACTTGTCACATTCACTCAACAACAAAAATAAAAATAAAAAAATTTAAACTCAAGTAATAATAACTTTACCCTTCGTCCTAATAAAACAGGAAGTAAACTTTTTGTATCAACAATACACAACCTTCAGTTCGGATTCATAAGCTACATCGATTACAAATCATAACTTACAAAGTAAACCTTGTTATTATATGAAATATCAAATCTTAATGGTATACTAACGTCGAACAAAACATACACTGGTTACAAGGTTTGCATGATTGTTTAATTGTCAACACTATAGACTTATATGATCGTATCATCCCCTTGTACCACTAACCCTTGTGCATTTACGCCTCGACGCGATCGCCTTAACTCTGTGCTACGTCCACACCCGTATTGGGTCTCTTCCACGTGATCAACCCAATGCTTTTTGTGCGAGGTGGCATGCGTTCCGCAGGTGATCTTTAAGGTGGCTTACCCTTGGATCTCTCGGGATAAGAATTGGCGCCATTTGGCATGTGTCATTCATTGTTTCTGTCCGTAGCAGATCCCATCACCTCCGGTAGTTTGATACTCCCGCCAGACTTGGCGGTGCCATTCTCATTGTTGCATTCATGGCTTTCTTCTGCAGCGCTCCGACTTGGAGCTCTCTGGTAACCTGTTCGGCGTTCAAAGTCTCCAAGAATTCTCAGTTACAACTGAAGTTTGTGCCTAGCAAGTTACGCCCTGGAGTTTATTAAACCCGCTCATGGTAACAGGTAACAACCCAGGTTTTACTCTTCCATCTCTTCGCAAATGATTTGTTCTTCCTTCTGCTATCAGGTAACTATGTTTTCATTTCTCTTTTGTTTAGCTGGCTAACAGTTTTACTGGTGTACGCTTCCTCTGCAGGGTTTCCACGCATAGTCACCCTGTCGCCGCTTCATCCAGTTGACAGAACCTTTCCATAGCGGTACCCTCATCACTCAGAATGATGGTAAGGTCCGTTCCATTCCTGTTGTTGCCATTCATGCCCGGAGGAGTTCTTCTTGCCTACTTCAGTTTAAATCGGTTTATCTGAACCCTACCTCTGTGTTATCGTTTCAGGTAAAGGATAGGTTCAAAATCTTTTGTCAGGTATTCGCCTTTTCAGAGATTATCGTTGTCGGTTTACTAATGGGGTATTTTCCCATTCTTCTTTGCGCACAAGAGTTCTTAATCGATATGTTTTCTTTGCAGGTACGCCATATCTCAATCCTCTCCTCAGGTTATTGTTTATCTGGAGCGGCGAAATCCTGTGAAGTGTGTCTAACAGATGGTGCCCCTAATGCACAGGTATTTAACCTGTTCAGGGTGCTACCCTCCTCAATCTGTCCAACGGGTTTTCACTTTCGCTTTTGTTTCGAATCCTGGTTGGGTAAAGCCTGGCACGGCTCGAACCGTGGGGTTACTCTTTTCTTGGCTTGTTCTGATTTACCCCGAAAGCAGACCGAGGGCGTCTGGGGTTCAATCCATATTTGTTATTAGATACTTTTGATATATCATAGCTATAACTCTTAGCTATTTCTCTTCTAATTTGTAATATGACTCGGGGTTACTTCCCGTCCAGGCTATTATGAAAGTTATGCATAATACACAGTTTCGAATGGTTGCATGTGCATGTAAGCGGGTCGGCTTTTGCAAGCTCTTCCGTTTCTTTTGATAATGGATATTTTATAACTTGAACATTTTCTTGAATAACCTCTCTGGTTTACTATATTAGACTCCCTTACATCTATACGTTATAATGCATGCAACTTCTCAATTCGGCTTCATGTTTTGCTATGGAATTTCTTCTTACGGTTCCAGTTTGTTTTTCAGTTAAGTTCTGCAATAACCCTTGTTTAACAGGATTTCTCCTTCTACTGTTAACTTATGAATAAAGATTTGGTTTACAGTTTTCTTTTCCTTTCCTGTGAAGCCGGAACGTTTATGGCCGCGCTTCTCTCGTCTTGTGAAGTTGAGTTTAGCAGTCTAATAATCTTTGTTTATAAGCATTTCTTCTGTTAACCCTTATGTCGGAGAAAGAGGGTTTCGATGTTGTTTCTACTTGTCTAGAATCGTTGTTACTAAAGCTTATTTTCTTTCTTTACAGATATTTCATTCAGATGTTACATAAACAGTTTTGGAATATTTCCTGTGTATTTCCTCTGCATCAAATGTTTCGATGGTTATATTTGACAAATAAATAGTTTGCGATATCTATTTAAGCCTACAGTAAGTCTTTATAAGTTTACTGTTTAGGAAGATTGAATATATGGTATGTGCATAAGAAATCCTTCGTAAATCTGCTTTGAGTAAACACAGATCTTTACATAACAATCTGGTCTTGTTAATAATAACAGAGAACCGATACATCGCTTTCATCTACAGGTATTTTAATTCATTTTTTATTTCATGTTGAATTCTAAATGACTACTGTTATGTATTGACCACAGGGACTTCACTCAATGAACCTCTGACCTATCGCCTACGTTCATGGCATATTAAACAATACCCTTAATTTGACTATATATTGGAAAATACCCCTAAAAATCACATTATTTAACCCCCTGCCAATATGAACCCAATACACCTTCCTAATTCAAAAAACCCCTACTTCCACTAAATATTGTAGGTATCCTTTTTTTCCTTAACATTTTTTATACCCCTTTATATTTTTTCATTAACTTTGAGATCCATTTTGTATACCTGCCAATATAAAAACCCTTTGCCCCCTATATATCCCCCAATATATTATGTCATTTTTTCCTCAATATATATCCCCCAATATGAACCCACGTGGTATGGTATTTCTCCCCCAGTGAAGCCCCTGTGGTATTGACCTACCAGGGTTTACTCAAAGAACATTAGTACTGCTATAGTAAACACATACACGTATGCCTCTATTAATAATAAAGCTCTAAGCCTTACTTATCAGTCTGTCTACTTATCTTTAAAGAACACCTACAGACACTTCTGAATTACAAACTCACAGAATATACTTATCTGTTTAGAGAAATCCTTCTTTCTAGCTGTGTCCTCCCAACCTTCAAGGGAGGTGATGACGTCCTCCACTTGCCCCCAAGCTCGAGAAATCTGGTCGGTGCCACGGAATATCAGTGGAGATACCTCTACTGTGACCTCTGGACGGCCAATCCAGTCACCAGCAGTGAAGTTCGATCATTCCATGGAGTTAGGTAGCAATTTTTCCACTGGATCCTTCCAGCTCAAGAAAAATGCTTTCCCCCTTTCTTCCAAGAATTTCAGAACCTTCACCCCTTTCCAAGATTCACTTTTTATCCTCAAGGGGGGAATAACTGTATATCCTAACTGCCCAACCACCTCCCATTCTAGAAAACTTTTACCATCAGCTTTTTTAGAAAAGATTTCCTTTTTATTTTCAAACCCTCTTTAATAAAATTTCATAACATAATTAATTCCATGTTTTTAATTCAAAATAATATCTCTAATCTTTTTCAACAGTAAAAATAGTAATTGTCTTTTTAACCAGTACCTACTAGTTAATTTTTCTTTTAACTAGACTGTTACATTCAGTCTCCCAAAATAATTAAATTAAGAATTTTGAGGAAAATTGTGATTTTTTTAACATTATGGACCCTATAGTAATTTTATGTGAATGCAATATGCCCGTATATTGTGGAGGTTTAACTCATACAATTATAAGCTTTTTGAATCTCAGCAAAATTAATTGTATAAGTTATTAGGTTGTTTTAAATATAAAATAAAATAAGAGTTATTTAAGAGTTAATATTTACGGTTTAGTTTAAATATAGTTTAATTAAATTAAAGAATAATAAAAATATGAAGATTTTACTATAAAAATAAAATAAGATTAACTAATATATATATATATATATATATATATATATATATATATATATATATATATATATATATATATATATATATATATATATATATATATATTTCAATATATAAGTTTATTTTATATATGTGTATTTTATTTGTTCATTAAAATATATAATTTTTATAATTATATTTATTAAATTATGTTTTTAATATAATAATAAGTTATTTTAGATTATAAATTTTGAGGAAAAACTATAATTCACGAAAATGGAAACAATAGAAAAAGAAATAAAATAAAAAATTAAATGAAAATAAAATAAAACTAAAAAAAAAAAATTAGTAACTAATAGAAATGGAAGTTACTAACTAACTTATAATAAAACCTCAACCAATCACCTTACAAATAAATATATTTAAATAATAATAAAAAATAGCAAGAATTAAATTATATTAAACTATGAAGGGGAGGAATTAATTTTGATCAAAGAAAAACTGAATGCCAAAGTGTGAGAAAATAACTTAATATAAAAAAGAATTTAATTTAAAAAAATAAATGCATAAACTTAAAAAAATAAATGTTAAATAATTAATATATTTTAATAATGTGAATAAAGAAGAAATGCAAATCGATTATAAATTAATTGAATTTATTTTAATAATAATAATATAATTTAAGTATATTGATTTGAATAATATAATAAAAAATGATTTAAAATAACAAAATAATTTAATATGGATAAGAATAAATTCTTATGAGTTTTATAGTGAAATTGTACATTAGTCAATTTTCAAAACAACGTCTAATAAAAGAGCTGTCACCTTTATTTCTCTTAATATTAATAATTTAGAAAATATATCACTATGAAAATTAAAGAATATTTTATAGATTTTCAATCAAGTAAAAAAAATGAATAAATTTCAAATAATCAAAACAGTGTTATATAATACTCTTAGCTTATCAAATATCAATGTAGTGTATGAAATATCTAGAAATATATTCCATAATGTCTATCAAATAATACTGCTTCCCTTATTATGTTATTAGCTCTTATTCCCAATTATTCAAAATAATCTCAATTGACAATTGTAAACACATGTATAAAAATAATTATAATATTAATAATTTAAAAATATATCACTATAAAAATCAAAAAATATTTTATAAATTTTCAATCTAAAAAAAAATTGAATAAATTTCAAATAATTAAATGAGTATTATATAATATAATACTGTGAGTCTATCAAATATCAATCCAGTGTATGAAATATCTAGAAAGTTCAATTCAGTGTATGAAATATCTAGAAAGATCAACCATAAGATCGAAAAAGATAGGAACACTCGAGAGAAAATCAACTTTTAAAATATAAATGTTTTCTCAAATTTTATGTTTTAAAAGTGTAAATTTATTCTTAAATAAATTTGACAATTCAAAAAGTATATATATAAATTGGTGTTGTGATCATAAAGAAAGTTATTTTTTTCTTAAGTTTAACATTTTTTTGATGTAGAAATAGATTCAACATCATCAAAAAAATTCTTGACACTCAAAATTCTGAAATATGATAAGCATAACTCAATTTTCAGAAATTTTTTGCTAAATTTAAAAAAAAAAAAAAAATTATAACAAAATTTGTAATCTCCTATTTTTATATAAATATAAAAGTAAAGATAAAATACATACAAAAGACATTTTTTTTAATAGAGGTCTAATCAAAATAACCTTCAAATCTATATCCCCTGGCAATAAATTTAGGTGGACATTCAAATCTATATCCCCTGGCAATAAATTTAGGTGGACATTCAAATCTATATCCCCTGGCAATAAATTTAGGTCAACACTCTGTCAAGAGTTGCTATGTGACCATAGAAAAGTAGTTAATGACAAAGTTAAATCACTAAAAAAAAATGGAGTTGTTTATAGAGGTGGAGGAATTGACTTGATGGTCAAAAGTGGTTAGAATCTGAGCAAAAAAAATTAAGAAATTTTGCGGTAGTGGTTTGAATCAATTTTTTATTTTGGAAATGGATTCAGCACCGTCAAAAAGCTCAAGTGCACCCAAAATAAATTTTGAAGTTTATAGCTATAACTGGGATTTACAAAAATCTTTGTCCAATTTTATTAAAATTTTGCCAAAATTTTCATGATTTTCAAAGAAAAAAAACTGATTACTGATTTTATTAAAAGTTTGCCAAAATTTTTGGAAGGGATAAAAACAAGGTGATTAAACGACTACCTAAAAAGTAACTCAGTGTGTCAAAAGCATTCTTGAAAACAATAAACCGTTTTTAAATAGAATATCATGAACAATTTTTCAAAACAAGTTTCTGCTGTAACATTGCTACGAGGCAATCGGTTCGTGATTACGGCTTCTTCACCGGAAACAAATATGTTAAGATTCCAGAAGCCGTACCCACCACGAATAATCTCCAGGTTGGAGCCGCTCAAACTGTTTTAGTTTTGTTTCTAAAACTCCAGATCTGTTAAACATCTCACCTCTCGGGCTTCAGTCAAAAAAATTACGGAAGATGTAGCACTGATAGTGTACCTGACCACTTTGTAACAGATATAAACGTGGTCAGCTATCTTAATCTTCCTCTGCCCATCCGTAGACCTCCAAAGAGGTTCACAGTTTCAACATTCAACCATTCCAAGTTGAGGTCGTCGAGCGTTGTGAAATGCCCCTCTGCATCCTTCCCAGCTGCCATAACTGAGATGAGATACTCAAATGCATCTTCTTCGCAGGGGATGGTGAGGCCCAACTGATGCTCGAATCCAAACTCCTCCTCGGCCTTGCGGAGGAGCAAACCGAAGAGAGGGTGGTTGAGATACGAAGTGGGTATGATGAACCGCCTGCGCTCGCTTCCCACATACACCGGAATGTGACCCTTGGGAATAATATTCCCCTTCTCTAATTCTGCATGCCCACGATCCAGCCTTAAATACCGCATCTCTTGAGAGAGAAGGCCTTTGGAACATTGGCTATCGCATGGCACTTCCTGGCCATCTGCCTGAGGAGAATATATATCTTGGATTATCTCGTTCCCCTTGCGACTCCTTCCTATTGTTATTACACACACTGAGAACCTTGAATCAATAGAACAGAAAGTGTAAGGATAGATCTGCTTGAATAAGAGAAAGATATGTTCTTGATACAAATAGTATCAATCAACCAGTCCCAGTCCAAAGGTGGACAGTTGTTCTAGTTCACACTACTAACAAAAATATAATACAAAGAAATGCCCGTGTAAAATAGATTATAGGAATCTTATGGAAGTTCAATGGCACAGTACCTCATGTGCTTACACACACTGAGTCATCATTCCATTCTATCGAGCGAACTGATAGTGGTTGCTTTTGCAACTAGGCCACTAGTAAACATTTATAAAGTATTCAAAAGTTATTTCGGATATTCTTTATTATAATTAAACATATTTAGAAAAAGTTACAACTCATAGTGATTATCCACAATTATTCTAGAGTTATATTGAATATTCTTTATATTATAGTGTAAATATATTTTAAGAAAAGTGATTGTACTTCATAGTGATTGTCCATTATTATTCATATTTTTTTTATATTACTATAAAGATAATTAGAGAAAGTAATGTCCTTCAAAATCTATAGAATTTTGATATATATATTAATATTAAATAAATTTTATAAAAATTTTAATATAAAAATTAAGCTGGAATAGTTTTGTATGGTTAATTTTCATACTAATTTAAAATTGGATGATGGAGATTTAACACGAAACTATGAAGTCTATCCACTATATAGAATGGCTTTAAATATGCCATATCAGCCCAAGGTTTTATTACTACTCATGGTTTTACTAAAAGTATATCAACATTTCATGAGCATGAACATTGTATATAAAATTTTGATGTAACATTAAATATGTCATATCAGCCCAAAGTTTTATTACTACTCATGGTTTTACTAAAAGTATATCAACATTTCATGAGCATGAACATTGTATATAAAATTTTGATGTAACATTAGCGTAACCATAAGCATAAAAGATAATACTTCACAACTAACATTTAAAGCCAATCTGTATAACAAAAAGAGTTTCCATAATAAATATCCCTGACTTGCAAATTTAAATCTTCCCATAACATATACCATAACTTTATTCACTTATAAAAATAATATAATATAGCCATAACTTTATTCACTTATAAAAATATAACATAGCCATAATGAATATAGTTGAAATGGTATATTTATTATTATTATTATTATTTTCTTTAAACTATGTTGGAATTAATATTCTCATATATATTTAGGTGTTTAATTATTACAAATTTTAAAATATTACAAAAGTTTGATAAATATAACCGAATTTGAAATTATTTTTTTCCTTGTCAAATTTTCAAAATCCTCAATAATATTACACAAACATTCAAATCTACACTAGGATTAAGCTCAAATGTTTTAGCAATATGCTAAAGGAAGTTGTCTTTACTTTTTGGAGTTTTAGGTTCCTGAATCCAGTGAAACAATTTGAGATGACTATGTTATTTAAATTAGTTTTTTGACTATATATGAATTCAGCACCTTAAAAAGACCCTTAGGGTATTTTTATTGTGCAAAGTTACCCATCAAACTTTTTTTTCAATAAATTACTGCTTACTTAAAAAAATAAAATAAATAAATAATAACTTCAAAAAAGTATCAGTAAAAACAAAGTCCATTCCCATACTTTTCATGGAATTCTCGATTGAAATATTATTGAATTGGCAAATATCATATCATTTCTGAAACCATTATCGTTCGAAAAGCAACTGACCATAAATTTAACGCATTTCGTTGTCAGCGTGGTCGGCCAGCCTGCATACAGGATTACGGTCAGGTGTATTAGCATTATGCAAAAGTCCATTCCCATATGTTTCAGTGGAATTCTCGATCGAAATTTATTATTGAATACTTAAAATATCATATCATTTCTTAAACCACTATCGTTGGAAAAGCAACTGACCATAAATTTAACGCATCTCGAGTAGCTACATTTGAAAATCTGAGGCGACAACGTGTAACTTTACTCTTCTAATATTACTCACGGACATGTACTGTACTTCAACGTACATTTCAGTGTACCGTCAGATCTTACACATGTGACGTAAGAATTTCAGAAGTTTTACGGGTTTTAGGGAGCAAGGTTTTGCTTGGAGTTTCGGAAGTTTTGGGTTTTACGGAGCCGGTTTTTTGGGGGCAGACTTTCCCGTCGACATTCGTTCAGTGATTGCAAAGATTGTGTCAATCTGTGTTTTATTTTAGAATAGTGGTTTAGATTTATAATAGAATAATTTTGAATGAATTTTTAAGATTTAACTTTTTTTTAAGTAATTATCAGAAAATAAGATTTAAGTTAATTTTAAAAGCAGTTAGTTACATGATTTTTATATTTGTATATTTGATAGATATGTATTTTTAGACAGGAAAAAAAATTTTGGTATATGTTATGTGCCATTTCATACATAATAACATGAGAAGCCACAATAGTTATTGTCTAGAAAACATTGAGTTACATGAAATCTTTCTCCATCTTCGAGAAAACAAAAACTGATAAGCCTATATCTCACACGGGCCTTACATCCACACATGCCTAGTTATTCCTACCAGAACAAAAAGAAACCCAAAATTACAAGTAGCAAAAAGCAAAAAACTGTTATGTGTGCAGTCACCTAAAAAGCATACTATATCAGTGTAATTACAAAAACATATACCCAGCTTGATAAAAAGACGGTGAGAGTCGGAAAAGTCTGGATTGATCACAACAAGAAGCATAGTTCAGATGAAATCAACCGAGCCGAGAGCTCCATGCTCGTCACTGTCCATCATCTCATAATTCATAGTCCCAAAAATTCCTTGCAGTCCCAATTTTGAAAGTTTGTCCGCCTGTGAGTTTTTTTCCCTGTAGATGTGTTATAGTTTTAGTCCATTGAAAGATCTCATCACCATCTTTATGTGCTCCATCCATGAAGTCAGATGTCCTGGGGAGAAAATTGTTTCCTTGTTTAGGTGGTCGATCAATACCTTCGAGTCCCCATACACCCAAAGGTCTTCAATACAAAGCATAGAAGCAAACCAAAGTAGTCCCCAAAGTGCAATGACTTCCGCCCTTGTGTTCGTCCCATCTCCCCCATTCTAAAAAATCTTGTAGTTGCATTGAAGCGAAATCCTCAACCAAAATCCGCACTCGCATTTGGAGTGTTGAGAAGCGCCATCAAAAAATCCGACAGGATAATGCATTTCTACTGGTCTCATGCGTCTGGAGAGGTCATCCGGAGTCTTCTGTGCACTCTTAATCATGTCCCATGAATTAATGATTTGTTTGGTAGTCTCCTCGGGACTGCTTCTCATCTCTTCGAAGATCCAGCGATTCCGGTTTGTCCAAATGAACTAGTGAAACAAGACCAGAATGCTTCTCATGTTTTTATTTCTCTTAAGACACCAGCTGATGAAATCTGAAGTGTTTTCCAGCCGGGGGAAGTCAATTCTGAAAGAAATACAAATTCCTTGAATAACATTCTTGGCAAAAGAGCCTCTGTAGAAAAGATACTGGTTATCTTCACCTGCCTTCATACATAGTCTACACACTCCAAGGCCTATTTTCCCTCTTCTCCTCAAATTGTCCCATGTTATGTTTCTATCCTTCAGCATAAGCCATAAGAACAGTTTCATTTTCAACTGTGCATTATTCTCCCAAATTCCCATATAAACTCTGCTCTCATGTTCCTGTGCTGAATTGGAAACAAGTTTTCCATAAATGTCTTCAACAATCAACATGCCATTTTTCATCGGACCCTTCCAGATCACCTTGTCTCCTCCTTGATTACGCATGAGTCCTCTTCTCCTTAGATCCAGAGTGTAATCATTCCAATCTTGGACCAAATGATCTAGAATCTGTAAGGCCTCCACAGTACTCCGATGTGGGATGCCATTGATCATATCTTCAACAATTTGACACATGAAGAAAATGCCCTTCGCGTTAAGGAAATCAATCAGCTACACACCACAAGGTTCCGACCCTCCCCAAATATTTGGTTGACCAATGAGGATCTTCCCCCCATCCCCGAATTTCCATGATAGGAAAACATTTAATTTTGGCCAAATATGTTTAAAACCATTCCAGATGATGGATGCACCCTTTTGATTGTTCCAACCCAACATCAGCAGTTCTTCCAGACCATTCTCCTTTAAATACTTAAACCTTA
Source organism: Pinus albicaulis (assembly GCA_034641835.2). Lineage (NCBI taxonomy): Eukaryota > Viridiplantae > Streptophyta > Pinopsida > Pinales > Pinaceae > Pinus > Pinus albicaulis. The sequence continues at coordinate 1,382,444,966 of CM076570.1, forward strand.
TGATCTCACTCCAAATTCCTTCAGACCTGATACCCCTCCAAAGTGACTTAATCAAGAGTGCTTTCCCGAAATCAACTACATCTTTTAAACCCTAGCCTCCAAAATGCTTGGGCTTCATGATCGATGACTAGCTAGTCAAATGATACTTTCCTTTTGAATCATTTCCGATCCATAAAAAATTCATCATAACTCTTCCGATACTGTGCAAGATCTTCTTTGGAATAACGAAGATATGACCCCAATAGACCATAAGCTACTAAAGTACTACCTGAATCAAAATGATTCTGCCACCTTTGGATAACCATTTGATGGACCAGCCCCTTCTCCTTTTTTCTATTTTTTCAACCATCCATTGCTAGTCCTTAGCAGAATAATTGTTTGTTTTTAGCATGAAGCCCAAGTATTTAAACCCCTCTCCCAATGGCGCATTTTTAAAATTGAAAACTTCACAAATCTCCTTGACCAGTTCCGAGACCTCAGTATCCCCTTCTTTCTCATAGTAGATAAACGATTTAGTGTAGTTTTCCATCATACCCGTGGCCGCATAGAACTTGTTAAATAAATCATGGAATGTAATCCATACAACGTTGTGAATCATGCCAAAAAGAAATATGTCATCAACAAACAGATTGTGACTGATTTCCCTAACCTTAGATATCGCAATGCCTCTAAATTGACCCAGGACAACATCATGTCTAATTCTTGTACTAAGAGAGTCCATGACCAGAATGAACAATAAAGGTGATAGAGCACAACCCTGTCTTAGGCCACGCCCAGGTTTGAAAAACCGAGAAGCCACCCCATTAATGATCACTACCATAGAATAATTTGTCGTGCATCCCATAATCCAATTGACCGCTACCCTATTTAGACCGATCTTGTACAGCAACAACCTTAGGAATCCCCAATCAATACGGTCATAGGCCAGGCTCAAATCAATCTTCATGACCAAAGCTTTTAACTGCCTAAAATGTATGGAATGGATAACTTCTTGTGCCGAAGCCACAACGTCATGAATGCATCATCCTTTTAGAAACCCCAACTGTTCATGCGAGATAAAGTCAACCAACACTCCTTTAAGTCTCTCTGCAATGGTCTTAGTGATAAATTGATACAGTGTGTTGCAGAGAGAAATGGGTCTATAATCCTTAAGCGATTTAGGTACATATTTTTTGGGAATGAGCACCAAAAACATAGAATTTAAAGCTCCACTGATTGAACCAGTCCTCCTGGCATCATTCGCCATCTCTGAAATTATGGGCACAAAAAATTCAGCAAAATGTAGAAAAAATTACGGGGTTGAGCCATCTGGACCCAGAATTTTGTCAAATGCAAGGGATTTCATCACAGAGAGAATCTCAACTCCAGATATATGCCTAAAAACGCCTTCAACCTGTTATCATCAAACATCACAAGAATCTTCTCCAGCACCCACAACTGATCTTGGAAGTGATCTTCCCCGCTTTCCTTAAATAGGCCTTCAAAATATCGAACAACAGTCTCCTGTATGTCGTCAATGGAGTGTAAAGACATACCAACCTCCTCAATCTGTCAAATGGCGTTGGAGCTATTCTGCCTGTTCGCAAAAGCATGAAAGAACTTAGAGTTCTTATCCCCCTCCCTCAGCCAAACCGCCCTGCTCTTCAATCTCCATAATTGTTCTTCAACAAGGAGGATGTCTCGTTTCTCTCTTTCCACCTCTTAAGGTTATCCCAAATATCAACACCGGGAATGTCTTCTTCTAAACACTTCATCAGTCAAGAAGATTCCACCTCCAGATTTACTAATTTTTCTTTAAGAAGAGTCTTCTTCCGGCATTCCCAACTCTTAACCTTTTTCTTAAGCCCTCTCATCAGACCCATAATGTAGCTCATCACCGAAGAGTGTTCAGTCCTAGGGTTCAAACTCAAATGTTCGTGAACCAAACTTATAAAATCGAGGTCCTTTAACTAAGTTCGGTTGAACTTGAAGGGTACCCCTTCGATAGCCTTAGAAAAGTTCCAACTCAGGATAATGGGCCTGTGATTAGAAAAAATAACATCCCCAATCGATGCCTTCCAATTCCCCATCTGAGGTAACAATTGAGAGTTCACCAGAAACCTGTCAATTTGTTTACAAATAGATTCTATGCCTGCCTACCATTGAAACTAGTAGGGCCCTTCACCTCCATCTTAAGGTCACGGAGATTTTCCGATTTCAATAAGTCTATTTAGCATATCCTTCATTGGGTTAGAGCGCCCATAACATCCCTAGATATCCCCATCGTTCATAGTTGCATTGAGATCACCAGCCACTATCAAATTTTCAAGAGACAAGATGCCACGGAGGCCATCTTATTCCAAAAATTTGCTCTATCCTGATACGGAGCATACAAATTAATAATGTGAAATCTGTGCTTGAACCCTCTAAAGTGTCTAGAAAGCATGATTCCCCCACAAAACCTGAAAGCTTTAAAAGAGCCCACGTCCGGGTTCCATAGGATCACCTCCCCTCCAGAACTACAAGAAGCAGCCCGAGCCACAATGTGCCAGTCTGGGAACATTTTCCGGAAACAAGCAATATCCTTGTCAGCTTCAGTCATAGATTCTTGTATGCAAATGATGTCAGGATTAAATTTAATAAAAAAATCCTTCATGGACAAAAATTTGGCCTTGCCCCCCAACCCCCTGATATTAACAAAAATTAAAAGGATCATGGATCAGGCTTCGAGGGCTCAAGTGCTCTAAGAACCCTGTTGAGTGCCATGGTAACCGGGATGTCTCTAAAATTTCCCCCCTCCAAATCAACGACAGTAGCTTGTGATGAAATAGACCGTTTCTTAACCCTCGGGCAAGCCTTCCCACGTTGAATGGTGACATTAGAAAGATCAGCTGGAGTGATGAGGATGGGAGGAGTAGGAGGCCTCCCCTTATCCACAGTCAGAGGTTGTAATTGAGCCTCAGGCCCAAGAAAAGAAAGATCGGTGTCACTTCCGAGTGAATTCCAAGGTGATTGGGCATGACCATCAAGGATCGGCGAGTAGGGAGACATCTCTGGGGAATAGGCCACCTTCACATCCTTAACCCGGGGTGGTGACAGATCACAAGGGGGCGGCTTAGTCACCGGATGCAAATGTTCATGGTTAACAGAAACCAGGGGATTGGAAACGTTTAGGGAAGAGAATAGCGCCTCACTAGACCCCCCCGACCCATTAAAGTTACCATGATCATCCGACTCGAGATCCCCACAATTACCACTCCCCATAAGAACTGCCCCATCTTGACTTGAAACATAAGAAACCGAAACTGAGTTGGTAGGGAGCTTCCCGTTCATAGAGAGAGCATGATTCGAGGCTTGATTAAACTTCACTCCAGCATCACAAGGGCTCGGCATAGACGCCGAATTCAATTGATCATGGATAAGAGAAATCGAGGGAATGGAGATGATATGGGATGAGATTGGCGTCTCACTAAACCCCCCCGACACATTAAGTTGAGCAAGAGCATCTGACTCAAATTCCCCAAAATTACCATTCCCCACTAAAACCACCCCATCATGACTCGACCCATCAAAATTCAAAATAGAGTCGATAGTGAGCTTACCCAGAAAAGGAGCGAGTGGATCATGCTGCACCATGTTCTTGGAAAGTGCACGATGCGAGGCTTGATTTTTCTTTGCTCTATCCCGCAACCATCTTGCACAAGATCTCATCAAGTGCCCAGTTTCCTTGCAAAGGTGGCACCAGAATGACATGTTCTAATAATCCAGTTTTTTCCTGTGAACAACACCGCCCCACTCCAAATCAATATCCTACAGGAGGCCTCTAGCGAAAGAGATTTCAACTAACACCCAAGCCATTCTTTTGTCAAAATGCCAGAAACTTTAGGGTCCATGAATTTGCAAATTCCCACAGTGTTTTCGATAGAGTGGAGAACAGACGATACCCAAAACTAGATGGGCAAGCCCAGTAGCAGCATCCAGACCATATGCGACTTCGGAGCATTTTCCACCGAGTGGAAATTTACCGTCCAATGAAATAGAGGCAAGAACGATATGCCATGAACCCAGGATCACAACAAAATCTCGATGACATCCTCATCCTTCCTGAAATGGAAAACAAACCAACCATTCGGTAGTTTGCTTATTCTGGGTTCATATCCTATTAATTTTCTCCAAGCTGCCATGATCCACCCCTGTAGATCCTCAAAAATATGACTAGCGAAATTCCACTTGCCAACCACTGCCCGCTTTAATAGGCTATTCGCCCTTTCCCAGAGGAAATCACTCCTGAAACTTAAAAGCCTCCGTGAGCCATCTGGTTTATATGGCTTCTGCACTTGTGATTTCTCCGGGACCCTAGACAGCTTAACAGCATCCCCCTTAACTGACCCATCCCCCACCTCCTTCGAGCCTCCAAGATCCCCATCATTTATGACTGTCCAATGGCCAAGCAACAGATGTGAATTCAGTGAAACCTTCGACTGCCAATGCAAAACCTTAACGCTAGAAGAGGAATCGAGAGCTTCAACTTCTGCCCTTTCAATAGCTTTGACAAACTCATAGTTCAGCAAGACAACATATGGCTTAGATTGAATGTTAGCCGTCGCCATAATCCCGTGACGAGGATTCCAAAACAATCCCACCACCCACCAGCACCTATGCTATAAATGGATAGGACGTAAATAAAAAAGGACTTAAGAAAAAATTTATGGGGATGAGTCCCAAAAATGACCTTAACCCACCCCGGAGTCGATTGCATTCAACCGCCACCTGAAAAGTATTAGCTTAAAAACCACCACCTGCCAATACCTTAAATGATGGTAGCCCCAATATGAAAAAGACGACAGCAACGAGACCATGGGAGTGGTCCCATACCCATCTTGTGACCCCTCCGGACGCCCATCACCTTCTTCCACCACGATTCAAAAGGAAAAACAATGTCGAAAGTATGCTGCTAGTACACTACCATCAGGTGTCTCAATCATTCCACTACATCGACGCCACCCAGCTCCCCTGGAAAAATTTAAGATGGACTGACCCAAAAGCTGTCCCGAAAAAGACAAGAAACCAACACCCGAAAAAACCAAAGAGGACCAGAGAGAACCTTCGGATGAAGCCAAAGACAAAATCTCACAGAGAATACAAAGACTGAAACCTTAATTTCGAGCACAACAACAGCAGCATAAGAAACCAAGATTCCACCATTTGTCCCATAATTGAACTTTTAAGCATCGACCAAGGGAAAACATAACTATCCTGACTGGTTTCGTTAGTCTCCACAGGTTCCTCCCCCCCATCATAGAAACTGAGCTTCAAAACATTCATAAGTTCAAAGAGCACCAAGGGAACCTTGGTAATCACAAGAAAACATGAATAAAAAACAGTCCAGCTCGAAACACATGCTCAGATACCAATTCTCAATACATAGTTTTTTGAGAGTTCTGATGGACTCTCAGGATCCGACATCCCCTCCCCATATTAACTGCATGCATCATTATTGGTGTGGTAGTCTCACATGTAAATGGCCCTGCATCACCTTCGGTCTGAACAACTCAACTTCACCCTCTACTCAGACCCTCAACCTCCTTCATTCGTTAGCTTCTTCAAGAGAACAAAACCAGCCTCCCACTTTTTTTTATTTTTTTATATCTATATATTAAATATGGATATAAAAAAATATTTTCATATTTAATATATATAGATATATGTTTATATGTTTAAGTGATTTTCATAATTTTAATTTAATTATTAATATTAAGTGGATGATATTAATTTATTTTTTATTAAATATTTAGTGAATATAGTAAATATTTAACTAAAAAAACATCATATGCATAAATGTTATTAAACTTTTATTTAAAATGATTATTTTACTATTTTTTTTGTTTCTTAACATTTATATATATATATTAAGAATGGGTCTGAGGTGAAATTTTGCGGTGAATTTTCTCCATTAATACTTGGGTTTCTCGATTAATACTTGGGTTTGCCAGGAATTTTCTGGATTAATACTTGGGCATAGGAATAAAATCTTAAATCAAATTAAATAACTTTTTTCTTTAAGTCCGATACACCAAGGATTGGCCTCAGTGGACGTTAACCATCATCATCATCATCATATATATATATATATATATATATATATATAAACAGATGAGACTTTGAATTGAGAGTGAATTGCTAGTTTTAAGATTGTTTTTGTGAAAAGATATTGGTTCAAATTACCCAATAAATTAAATAATTCATTTTAGATTATAAAGTTGGAGAAAAAACTATAATTCATGAAAATGAAAACAATAGAAAAAGAAATTAAATAAAAATAAAATAAAACTAAAAACAAAAAATTAGTAACTAATAGAAATGGAAGTTACTAACCAACTCATAATAAAATCTCAACCAATCACCTTACAAATAAATACATTTGACTAATAATAATAATAAAAACAAGAATTAAATTATATTAAACTATGGATGAGAGGAATTAATTTTTGGTGAAAGAAAAACTGAATGCAAGTGTGAGAAAATAACTTAATATAAAAAAGAATTTAATTTAAATAAATAAATGGATAAACTTAAAAAAATAAATGCTAAATAATTAATATATTTTAATAATGTGAATAAAGAAGAAATAAAATAGATTATAAATTAATTGAATTCATTTTAATAATAATAATATAACTTAAGTATATTGATTTGAATAATATAATAAAAAATTATTTAAAAGAACAAAATAATTTAATATGGATAAGAATAAATTCTTATGAGTTTTATAGTGAAATTGTACGTTGGTCAATTTTCAAAACAACATGGAATAAAAGAGTTGTCACCTTTATTTCTCTTAAAGTGTCCATCTTATATTCACCTTCAATCTAATTTTTAAAATACCTTTTACATATTTTTTACATTCCATCTTTGTTGATATTTTAAGTTAGTAAATTTATGGTAATCTTAGATTTCTTCCCTTATCAAAACATTATAACTACCCAAAATAACCCCAATTGAAACTTTTAAACACATACATAAACATAATGTTAATAATTTAGAAAATATATCACTATGAAAATTAAAGAATATTTTATAGATTTTCAATCAAGTAAAAAAAATGAATAAATTTCAAATAATTAAAACAGTGTTATATAATACTCTTACATTATCAAATATCAATTTAGTGTATGAAATATCTAGAAAGATATTCCATAATGTCTATCAAATAATACTGCTTCCCTTATCATGTTATTAGCTCTTATTCCCAATTACTCAAAATAATCTCAATTGAAAATTTTAAACACACGTATAAAAATAATTATAATATTAATAATTTAAAAATATATCACTATAAAAATTAAAAAATATTTTATAAATTTTCAATCTAAAAAAAAAATTGAATAAATTTCAAATAATTAAATGAATATTATATAATATAATAATGTGAGTCTATCAAATATCAATCCAGTGTATGAAATATCTAGAAAGTTCAATTCAGTGTATGAAATATCTAGAAAGATCAACCATAAGATCGAAAAAGATAAGAACACTCTAGAGAAAATCAACTTTTAAAATATAAATGTTTTTTCAAATTTTATGTTTTAAAAGTGTAAATTTATTCTTAAATAAATTTGACAATTCAAAAGGAATATATATAAATTGGTGTTGTGATTATAAAGAAATTTGTTGACACTCAAAATTTTGAAATTTGATAAGTATAACTCGATTTTCAGAATTTTTTTGCTAAATTTAAAAAAAATAAAATTATAACAAAATTTGTAATCTCCTATTTTTATATAAATATAAAAGTAAAGGTAAAATACATACAAAAGACATTTTTTTTAATAGAGGTCTAATCAAGATAACCTTCAAATCTATATCCCGTGGCAATAAATTTAGGTCGACATTCAAATCTATATCCTCTCGCAATAAATTTAGGTCAACACTCTGTCTCGAGTTGCTATGTGACCATCGAAAAGTAGTTAATGACAAAGTTAAATCACTAAAAAAAATGGAGTTGTTTATAGAGGTGGAGGAATTGACTTGATGGTCAAAAGTGGTTTGAATCTGAGCAAAAAAATTAAGAAATTTTGCAGTAGTGGTTTGAATCAATTTTTGATTTTGAAAATGGATTCAGCACTGTCAAAAAGCTCACATGCACCCAAAATTTTGAAGTTTATAGCTATAACTGGAATTTACAAAAATCTTTGTCCAATTTTATTAAAATTTTGCCAAAATTTTCAGAAAAAAAAACTGATTAGAAGTTTGCCAAAATTTTTGGAAGGGAAAAAAACAAGGTGATTAAACGACTACCTAAAAAGTAAATCCTCAGTGTGTCAAAAACATTCTTGAAAACGATAAACCGTTTTTAAATAGAATCTCATGAACAATTTTTCAAAACAAGTTTCTGCTGTAACATTGCTACGAGGCAATCGGTTCGCGATTACGGCTTCTTCACCGGAAACAAATATGTTAAGATTCCAGAAGCCGTACCCACCATGAATAATCTCCAGGTTGGAGCCGCTCAAACTGTTTTAGTTTTGTTTCTAAAACTCCAGATCTGTTAAACATCTCACCTCTCGGGCTTCAGTCAAAAAAAAAAATTACGGAAGATGTAGCACTGATAGTGTACCTGACCACTTTGTAACAGATATAAACGTGGTCAGCTATCTTAATCTTCCTCTGCCCATCCGTAGACCTCCAAAGAGGTTCACACTTTCAATATTCAACCATTCCAAGTTGAGGTCGTCGAGCGTTGTGATATGCCCCTCTGCATCCTTCCCAGCTGCCATAAGTGAGATGAGATACTCAAATGCATCTTCTTCGCAGGGGATGGTGAGGCCCAACTGATGCTCGAATCCAAACTCTTCCTCGGCCTTGCGGAGGAGCAAACCGAAGAGAGGGTGGTTCAGATACGAAGTGGGTATGATGAACCGCCTGCGCTCGCTTCCCACATACACCGGAATGTGACCCTTGGGAATAATATTCCCCTTCTCTAATTCTGCATGCCCACGATCCAGCCTTAAATACCGCCATCTCTTGAGAGAGAAGGCCTTTGGAACATTGGCTATCGCATGGCACTTCCTGGCCATCTGCCTGAGGAGAATATATATCTTGGATTATCTCGTTCCCCTTCCTACTCCTTCCTATTTTTATTACACAGACTGAGAACCTTGAATCAATAGAACAGAAAGTGTAAGGATAGATCTGCTTGAATAAGAGAAAGATATGTTCTTGATATAAATAGTATCAATCAACCAGTCCCATTCCAAAGGTGGACAGTTGTTCTGGTTCACACTATTAACAAAAATATAATACAAAGAAATGCCCGTGTAAAATAGATTATAGGAATCTTATGGAAGTTCAATGGCACAGTACCTCATGTGCTTACACACACTGAGTCATCATTCCATTCTATCGAGCGAACTGATAGTGGTTGCTTTTGCAACTAGGCCACTAGTAAACATTTATAAAGTATTCAAAAGTTATTTCGGATATTCTTTATTATAATTAAACATATTTAGAAAAAGTTACAACTCATAGTGATTATCCACAATTATTCTAGAGTTATATTGAATATTCTTTATATTATAGTGTAAATATATTTTAAGAAAAGTGATTGTACTTCATAGTGATTGTCCATTATTATTCATATTTTTTTTATATTACTATAAAGATAATTAGAGAAAGTAATGCCCTTCAAAATCTATGGAATTTTGATATATATATATTAATATTAAATAAATTTTATAAAAAAATTAATATAAAAATTAAGCTGGAATAGTTTTGTATGGTTAATTTTCATACTAATTTAAACTTGGATGATGGAGATTTAACACGAAACTATGATGTCTATCCGCTATATAGAATGGCTTTAAATATGCCATATCAGCCCAAGGTTTTATTACTACTCATGGTTTTACTAAAACTATATCAACATTTCATGAGCATGAACATTGTATATAAAATTTTGATGTAACATTAAATATGCCATATCAGCCCAAAGTTTTATTACTACTCATGGTTTTACTAAAAGTATATCAACATTTCATGAGCATGAACATTGTATATAAAATTTTGATGTAACATTAGCGTAATCATAAGCATAAAAGATAATACTTCACAACTAACATTTAAAGCCAATCTGTATAACAAAAAGAGTTTCCATAATAAATATCCCTGACTTGCAAATTTAAATCTTCCCATAACATATACCATAACTTTATTCACTTATAAAAATATAACATAGCCATAATGAATATAGTTGAAATGGTATATTTATTATTATTATTATTATTTTCTTTAAACTATGTTGGAATTAATATTCTCATATATATTTAGGTGTTTAATTATTACAAATTTTAAAATATTACAAAAGTTTGATAAATATAACCAAATTTGAAATTATTTTTTTCCTTGTCAAATTTTCAAAATCCTCAATAATATTACACAAACATTCAAATCTACACTAGGATTAAGCTCAAATGTTTTAGCAATATGCCAAAGGTGATGGAAAGACAG